>JAQQAC010002629.1:25459172-25487104 GCA_029783875.1 Phataginus tricuspis | reverse complement strand
AGTCTGCCTGTCACAGAAGGGGTTCTTGGAGCTGTGTAGGCAGCCAGGGAGCTGGCACACCTGAAGATCATGAAAACTCCCAATCTGCTGGGCAGAGTACACCCGGACAATTTTGTCTACCTGTCCTTTCTTCTGAAAGGACAGGTAGACAAAAGTAGAAAGCTCTGTGCAGTCCTTGCCCCCTTAGCAGGCCTCTTGCTAAGGTTTTCTTTGTTAGGAAGTCTCTCAGACTGCCTGCCTTTCTTTTGTCCCAGAGCAGCTGGGTATGGATCCCTGATTTCACAAGCAGCTGGACTCTTAGTCTCTCTAGGAATTCTGCCTGTCTTAGCTTTCCAAGCTCCTAATTACAAGAGTATCATGCAAGCACCATGAAATGTAGGTTTGTGCTCCCAGAGTAGATCTCCAGAGTTAGGTATTCAGCAGTTCCAGTTCTCCACTCCCTCTCTGCTCTGTTCCTGTTCCTCCTGCCGGTGAGCTGGGGTGGGGGAAGGGCTTGGATCCCGCAGGACCACAGCTTTAGCACATTACCGTTTTCTGTGAGGGCTGCTCTTGTCTCCAGGTGTATGCAGTTTATTGTTGTCCTCTTTCCCGTTGCTCTTTCAGGAGTAGTTGTAGTAGCTTTATTTTCATATTATGTGCGGTTTTAGGAGGAAGCCTCTGTCTCACCTCTCACGCCGCCATCTTTAATCCCTATCTCCTGAATTTCTTCTTTGGAGAAGTGTCTGTTCACTCCTCTGCCCATCTTTTAATTGTATTATTTGCTTTTTGTTTGTTGAGGTGCATGAGCTCTTTATATAATTTGGATGTCAACCCCTTACCAGATGCATCATTTATGAATATATTCTCCCATACTATAGGATGTCTTTTTGTTCTACTGATGGTGTCCTTTGCTGTACAGAAGCTTTTCAGCTTGATATAGTCCCACTTGTTCATTTTTGCTTTGGTTTCCCTTGCCCGGGGGAATATGTTCATGAAGAAGTCGTTCATGTTTATGTCCAAGAGATTTTTGCCTATGTTTTTTTCTAAGAGTTTTATGGTTTCATGACTTATATTCAGGTCTTTGACCCATTTTTAGTTTACTTTTGTGTATGGGGTTAGACAGTAGTCCAGTTTCATTCTCTTTCTTCCTTCAGATCTGATGAGGTGATTTTGCAAACTGGGCAACTAATTTAGCAAGTAAGCCCCAGGTATAAACAACACAGTAAAAGGCAAGAAAGATTCCACCTTAAAGATAAGATTGCATTTTAATACCCAAGAACCTAAGAAGTTAGAAATTCTTAACTTACTCTTTAGCAAACAACAGCTCAGTCCACCTTGGGGGCTGGGCAGGCAGCCTTGTTTAATATACTCGCAGACCAAGACACTGGTAGCAGGAAGTTGCTTGTGTTAAGTTAATTCTAAATATTCAAGGACCACTTAATAAGTCCACACCCCTAAGCTTTTTTCATATTCCCCCAAATCCTCAACTGCCTATAAAACCCCCTAGACTACGCACCACCCCGGGCTCTCTTGTCCCCTCCTGGCCTGAGCCAGGAACTCTGTCCTATCACTTTATCTCTAAATAAAAGCCTGTACCTTGCTCTCCTACCTTGAGTGTTTGTGAAGCTCATTCTTCAGGTTCATGAACAAGAACCCCAGCATCATCTTTGGGGGCTCGTCCGGGGTAACTTCGGAGGTGAGTATCGGCATCCAAGCCTGCCTTTTCTTTCACTGTCCTTGTAGAAGGAAGCCGTCTGTGGCACACAATATCGCGCGCTCCTCAGTCTAGTCCAGGTGGCTCCCTTCTGTCTCTCTCTCCTCAACACAAACAACAAAAACACTCCCTTGATTTCCTGCTCCGTCGAGCACCCGCTCCCCAGGCTCACTCCCTAAACTCACTCCCCCTCACCTGCTCGCTTGCTGTGCACGTAGGAATGTTACAGACACAGAAGCAGAAAGGTATATATTGCTCCCTTTGCCTTTGTTCAGGGCCCAGACCTTGGGAGATGACTCCCCTCTGAGCCTGCCAGTGGAAAATAAACCTCAAAACTCCAAGACTTCAGAGTGCCGCTTGGTTCTTCCATCAGTGATCCAGTCCATGTTTTTTCAGTATTTTCTGTAAGAGGACTAGCCCAGCTGACGATCTCAAAGTCTTGAGTGACAGGTTCCCTAATGTTTCGCTCAGTGGATCCCCCATCTCCCTTGGGAGCTGGGAATGTCACCTGAGTGGAGGCCAGGATTCCCTTTCAGAGGCATCTCCTTGCATGCGAGGGTCTGAGGAAGCCCTGGGCAACTGCGAGAGTCCAGGCTGAGGCTACACTTCAGTGGCTTCTCAAAGGTCCGTGTGTCTGGAATCAGACCCCAACAGCCCAAATGGGTATCCATGAGGAGTGACTCTCTTTCTGTCTCTGACTTCCAGCCTGCTTCTTCAGGCCGCCCTGGCCTTGGAGTGAGGCAGGGGGCGTTCCTAACTCTCTTCTAACTTCATCAATTTCACAGAACCCGATGCTCACCACTGCAGGGTAGGAGATCCAGGCTTTGCTCTTATTCCTGACTAAATGTTGTACTTCTTATCTCATAAAAATGTGTCTGGGCACCTGTTAGCCACTTCAAAGACGTCGGCTACTAGTCTTAAGTCTCGGGTGAAAGGTTTTCCGGTGTCTGCCGCTCCTTGGAGGCAGTCTTCCTGGGGCTATGGCATTTCCTTATCTGCAGCCCATGGAACTGGCAGTGAGAGGTCACACAGTCCCCACTTACCGGACAGGCAGGGCTCTCAAGGAATGACTAAATCTCGTGCAGAGAAAACTAGGAAAACTCCCAAAAGGTGTAAAGTAAGAGCATACTGGTGAGGTTCCCACTAGATCCAGGGCTCTGAAGCAACTCTTGCTGAGTGGGAAGGCAAGAGGGGAATCAAGGCAAGGTGCAGGCCACACTGGTAAAGAGTGGTTAAGTCCAGTAGGCCAGCAGAGGGGGTGACTGACCACTGTCACCCAGGCTCCAAGGCGAGGGGACGTCCTCACATAGAGAAAGGCCAATTAGGTGCTGGACACCCGTCTTTTCTCTCTTCCAAATAGGAGCATCCTCTTCAAGTCTAAAGCCAAACATGCCTCTAGCATGCATTCTGAAGAACTGGGAGCAACTCAATCCCCAGACCCTGAAATGCCTTATCATCTTCTGCACACAAGCCTGGCCTCAATACAAACTCTCTGATGGAGAGGCCTTGCCCCCCAAGAGAAGTATACTGAGTAATAAGATTATGCAGCTAGATTCATTTTGCCGCAAGAAAGGAAAATGGTCAGACGTCCCATATGTACAGGACTTCTTTGCTCTTAGGGAAAGTAAAGGACTAGGCCAAAAAGGTGGATTAATTCCAGACCCTAATTCCTCCCCATTGGCTCTGCCATGCCCACCTTATCCAGATCTAAGTCCACTTGCTAAAAACCCCAAAAGTCAGACCACCCCAAGCATCATTGGCCCAATCGTCCACCAGGCTTCCCAGGGGGTGAAGAAAAGACAGCTATACCCATGCTTATTGCCCTTACAGGAAGTAGCCAATGGAGAGTGGGGACCGGCTCGGGTCCACGTCCCCTTCTCCCTTCTCCCTCCAAGACCTGAGGCAAATTAAACAAGACAAGGGTAAATTTTCAAATGACCCAGACAAGTACATAGAAGCCTTCCAAGGGCTTACCTTAACTTTTGAGCTGGCCTGGAAAGATGTTATGCTTATACTGAACCAAACCCTTACCACAGGGGAGAAAGAAAAAGTAATCAGAGGAGCCTTAGAGTTTGGAGACGAATGGCACACTGTAAATGCAAATGGCAAACCTCCAGAGGAACTAACCCGGGTCCCCACTGGCTGTCAGGCAGTGCCATTCACGGACCCAGAGTGGGGCCAAGACACAGATGATGCTGATAACTGGTACAGGAACCACTTTATAACTTGTATTTTAGAAGGGCTGAAAAGAGCATGAGTAAAACCTATTAATTACTCTAAATTATCAGCCTTGATGCAGGAAGGAAAAGAGAGCCCTGCAGCCTTTCTGGAGCGGCTCAGGGAGGCAATGGTGAAGCATACTTACATGTCCCCAGAGTCCCCAGAGGGCCAAGTCCTTCTCAAGGATAAACTCATCACTCAGTCGGCCCCAGATATCAGGAGGAAGTTACAAAAATTGACATTTGGCCCGGAACAAAATCTGGAGAGCCTCCTGAAGGTCGCCACATCAGTTTTCTATAATAGAGACGAGGAGGAAAGGAGGGACCAGGACGAGAGAGATAACCAAAAGGCAGAGGCATTAGCGACGGCCTTACAGAGAGTCAACTTTGGGCCTCCAAAGTTGGAAAAGGGGAGACCAGCCCAAGGGACCAGGCCCTGGGCGACTTGTTTCCTCTGTGTCGGAGAGGGACATTTTAAGCGAGTGCCCTAGGGGTAGGTGCTCCAAACCGCCAATGCCCTGCCCGCTCTGTCAGGAGACCACTGGAAGCGAGACTGCCCTCAGAGGCGTAGGCAACTGGGGTCAGACTTGCAGCAATGTGGTCAGGACTGGAGGGACCCGGGGCTGCCCATGCTGGCTCCTGTCACCATCATAACCCCACAGGAGCCCCGGGTGATTCTCTCTGCAGGAGGCCATACCATCAATTTTTTTGCTCAATACAGGAGCTGCCTATTCGGTCCTCCTCCATAATCCTGGCCCCCCCTCCTCCCAGTCAGCTACTGTTAGAGGCGTATCTGGGAAGCCCGTGACCAAATATTTTTCTCAGCCTGTAAGTTGTGAGTGGGACTCAGTGCTGCTCTCCCATGTCTTCCTAGTGGTCCCAGAAAGTCCGACGCTGCTTCTAGGCCGTAATATGCTTTCTAAAGTACAGGCCTCTGTGCACATGAACGTAGAAAGAGACGAGCAATGTCTTCCCGTAGTGGAAGTAGACATTAATCCTGAGGTGTGGGCAATTAACGGAATCATTGGAAGAGCAAAATCAGCCCAACCAATACACATTCATCTTAAAGACCCTAATCACTTTCCTCATAAGAGGCAGTATCCTTAAAACCAGAAGCTCGTGAAGGCTTGAAACCAGTTATCAATAACCTAAAAACTCAAGGCCTCTTGATAGCCTGTAACAGCCCTTGCAACACTCCTATATTAGGAGTACAACAGCCAGATGGAAGCTGGAGCCTTGTTCAAGATCTATGAGCCATTAATGAAGCAGTTGTGCCCCTACATCCTGTAGTACCGAATCCCTACGCCCTGTTATCCAGGCTTCCTGAGGGAGCAGCATGGTTTACTGTGCTAGACGTAAAAGATATTTTCTTTTGTATCCCGCTTGCATCTGAATCTCAGTTTCTCTTTGCTTTTGAGGATCCTGTAAATCCCTCAGCTCCATTAACCCGGACAGTTTTGCCCCAGGGATTCAGAGATGGCCCACATCTATTTGGGCAGGCCTTAGCCAAGGACCTGGCCTCCTTTGAGTCAAGGAAGGCAGAAATCATCCCATTTGTGGATGATATACTTCTCTGCACCACCACAGAGGCAGAGTGTCAGGAAGGTACTCAGAGATTACTGAACTTTCTAGCTGATTGTGGCTGTAAGGTCTCTCATCAAAAAGCACAGATCTGTCAGCAGCAAGTAAAATATCTGGGCCTTAACCTCTCTCAGGGAACTAGAGCCCTGGGGGAAGAGAGAATTCAGCCCATTCTCTGCCACCCATTGCCCTCTACTATCAGGCACTTGAGGGGATTCTTGGGCATCATTGGGTATTGCAGAATTTGGGTCCCTAGGTATGGAGAGTTAGCAAGACCCCTCTATCAACTCCTTAAAGAAGCCCAAAGGGAAGGCACCATAAAGCTCCAGTGGGAACCTGATGCTATTAAAGCTTATGAGGCTTTGAAGAAAGCCCTGCTCCAGGTCCCCACCTTAAGCTTGCCCACTGGAAACCGGTTTAACCTGTTCATTACTGAGAGTTCAGGAATGGTGCTGGGAATATTAACTCAACATCAAGGAGAAATACAGGAGCCAATAGCCTATCTAAGCAAGGAACTAGACCCAGTAGCTAAGGGCTGGCCACACTCTCTGAGATCCATGGCAGCCATAGCCCTGCTAGTACCTGAAGCCACAAAACTAACCCTGGGAAGAGACTTGATAGTGCATGTACCCCATAACATCACCAGCTTATTGAACACCCCGGGGGACCTGTGGTTATCAGACAGCAGGCTACTAAAATATCAGTCACTCCTCCTTGAGGGCCCTGTAACCCAGCTGCGGACATACCCTAAATCCAGCTACCTTTCTACCTGACTCCATGAGTGAAGGACTTGAGCATGACTGCCAACAGGTTCTTACTATTCTGCCAGAGAAGACCTAAAAGACAGCCCCTTAGAGAGCCAGAGCTTGTCCTCTTCACAGATGGCAGCTCCTTTATTGAGCAGGGCCAGCGGAAAGCTGGCTATGCAGTTGTTACTCTGTGGGATAGTATTTCAAGTGCCAACCACTTCCACTGGGCACAAGTGCCCAGCTGCCAGAATTAATAGCCCTCACTAGAGCCCTTGAAATAGGGAAAGGAAAGAGAGTCAATATATAAACTGACTCTAAGTATGCATACACAGTGCTGCATGCCCATGCAGCCATATGGAAAGAGACTTTTTAAACTCTGAAGGTTCCCCTATCAAATACCATAGTGAAATTAACCAGCTAGTACAAGCAGTACATGAGGCTAAAGAGGTAGCAGTTATTCACTGCAGAGGCCACCAGAAGGGAATAGATGAAGTAACAGAAGGAAACAGGCAAGCTGATACAAAAGCCAAAGAGGCAGCTTGAGAGACTTATGAGGCACCTATCCAAGCCCCTCTCTTATGGACACGTGTGCCAGTTGATACTATCCCCAGCTATAGTAAGAAAGAGCTACAAGATGGCCTCTCCAAAGGTGGTTCTCTCCTTCCCTCTGGTTGGCTTCAGACATAAGATGAGAAGATTTATTTGCAGAATGGAAAGTTCTTAAAACTTTGCACCAGACTTTTCATTCAGGTATAGAAAATACCTATCAGATGGCCAAAAGTATTTTTGCAGGAACTAGTCTATTAAAGACCATAAAGCAAATCGCTAAAGCTTGTGAGATCTGTTAAAGAAATAACCCATTAAATAGAAAAGCCCTACCTCCTGGATTACAGCGAACAGGCAGCTACCCAGGAGAGGACTGGCAAACAGATTTTACACATATGCCAAAGGCAAAAAGATTCCAATATCTCCTTGTGTGGATAGATACATTCACGGGATGGGTCGAGGCCTTTCCCTGTAGAACTGAACAAGCAAAGGAAGTAGTAAAAGTACTCTTACATGAAATTATTCCCCGATTTGGGATGTCCCAAGGATTACATAGTGACATTGGCCTGGCATTTAAAGCAGCTGTCACCCAAGGAGTGTCCCGGGCCCTTGTTTTTTTTATTTTTTTATTTTGGTATTATTAATGTACAATTACATGAGCAATATTATGGTTACTAGACTCCCCCTAATATCAAGTCCCCACCACATACCCCATTACAGTCACTGTTCATCAGCATAGTGAGATGCTATAGAGTCACTGCTTGCTGGGCCCTTGGTATGCAGTGTGCCTGGAGGCCACAATCCTCAGGTAAAGTAGAAAAAACTAATGATATTATAAAAAGACACCTAAGAAAGCTTTCACAAGAAACTCACTTGCCCTGGCTTGATCTACTGCCTTTAGCCATAATAAGAATAAGAAATAATCCCAAAATTTCGGGGTTAAGCCCCTTTGAAATGCTCTATGGAAGGCCTTTCTTAAGGAATGATTTAATCCTAGACAGAGAAGTCACAGAGATAACCCGATATGTGACACACCTGGCTAAATTCTAGACACTCCTTCAAAATCTAACTGAAGGACAGACCAGAACCCCTGGGGAAGCCCTCTTTGAGCCAGGAGATAAAGTCTTAATTAAGTCGATTCCTTCTAATTCTCCAGCTCTTACTCCAGCCTGGGAAGGGCCCCACACTGCTTTACTCTCTTCTCCTACGGCCGTCGAGGAGGCTTGGATTCACCACTCCAGAGTTATGGCCTGGAAAACCTCCCACAACCTCCCAGATGACACAGATAAAGAAAAACACATTGCACAGGACACCAAAATTCGGGAACTCGAGTATGCCTGTGAGCCTATAGAAGATCTGAAACTACCGTTCAAAAGAAAATCCTCAATTACCAATGTTTGAGATAAGTACTACATGTATTTTTTCTTTTTTTCCTCTCCTTATAAGTAATCAATATGAAGTCTACATTACTCTTTATTTGCTGCTCTCTAATGCTCCCTTCATAATAAATGAATGTAATTCCTTAAATTGGGCTGAAGACCTAGCTAGAATAAATGGAAGTCCATCCTGTTAGATATGAGGATTACTTACTGTTTCTAGTACCTCAGAAATCCCTTGGTGGGTGTCTCCTCTTCAGGGACATGATTGGTTGCAATTACAAATTCTTAAAAATGATGCATGCACTGCCAAGAGAGTACTAAGTGTTGAAATAACTAATTGGAATGTAAAATTCTGGTCTATTGATAATACCTTAAAGGACAAAAGGCCTCAAATGATACTATCTGAAGAACAGCCCTCCTAAACACTGAAGTTAAAGTAATGCCCCAAGCAGTTCTACAAAATAGGATGGCACTACACATCTTAGCAGCAGCACAAGGAGGGACCTGGGCCATAATCAAAGTTGAGTGTTGTGTGTATATTCCAAATTGTTAGGGGAGCATTGTGTTATTTCCTCAGTCCTTGTCCCCGCCGCGACAAAGAATTGGAGGGCAGAGACACAGCAGTAAAGCAGAGTAAAAGCTTATTTAAAGTTACTTAAAGAGAGAAGTGCAGCAGGCAACCTCAGCAAGGAGAGGCGCCCCGAAAGGTTGGAAAGAGAAAGTTTAACATTAAAAGTTTACATACTTAGAAAGTGTAGGTAACCTCAGAGAGAGAAGCACCCCCTGAAACGTTGAAAAGAGAGTTTAACGTTAAAAGTTTACGCACTTGGAAAGTGCGGGCGACCTCAGAGAGAGGAGCGCCCCGAAAAGTTGGGGGTTCCCGCTGTTAAGGATTCTTTAGGAACGTGACTAAGAGCTGGGGGTGCAGACTTGTTAAGTGGTCTGTGAATACTTAGAATTAACTTAACACAAGGAACTTCCTGCTCTGATTTCTCCCTGGGACACCTGGGTCGTGGACTGGGAGCAGATCAACCAGGCTGCCTGCCCAGCTCCCAAGGTGGACTGAGTTATTCTCTGTTTGCTAAAGAGTAAGTTAAGAATCTTACTTTTTTTATATATAATTAATTTTGGTATTAATCTACAATTACATGTGCAATATTATGCTTATTAAACTACCCACTTCATCAGGTCCCTCCACCAACCCCATTACAGTCACTGCCCATCAGCGTAGTGAGATGCTATAGAATCACTACTTGTCTTCTCTGAGTTGTACAGCCCTCCCCGTGCCCCCCTCAACATTACATCTGCTAATGTTTTTCCCCCTTATCCCTCCCTTCCCACCAATCCTCCTTAGTTCCTTTCCCTTCGGTAACCATTAGTCTGTTCTTGGGTTCTGTAAGTTTGCTGCTGTTTTGTTCCTTCAGTTTTTGTGTCAATTTGACTTCTTCTTTACCAATCTGAATGCCTTGTATGTCTTTGTTTTGTCTGATTGCCGTGGCTAGGACCTCCAGTACTATGTTGAATAACAGTGGAGAGAGTGGGCATCCCTGTCTTGTTCCCGATCTTAGATGAAAAGCTTTCAGCTTCTTGCTGTTAAGTATGATGTTAGCTGTGGGTTTGTCATATATAGCCTTTATGATGTTGAGGTACTTGCCATCTATACCCATTTTGTTGAGAGTTTTAATCACGAATGGGTGCTGAATTTTGTCAAATGCTTTTTCAGCATCTATGGTGATGATCATGTGGTTTTTGTTCTTCTTTTTGTTGATATGATGGATGATGTTGATAGATTTTCAAATGTTGTACCATCCTTGCCTCCCTGGGATGAATCCCACCTGATCATGGTGTATGATCCCCTTGATGTATTTTTGAATTCGGTTGGCTAATATTTTGTTGAGTATTTTTGTATCTACGTTCATCAGGGATATTGGTCTGTAATTTTCTTTTTTGGTGAGGTCTTTGCCAGGTTTTGATATTAGAGTGATGCTGACTTCATAGAACGAGTTTGGAAGTATTCCCTCCTCCTCTATTTTCTGGAAAACTTTAAGGAGAATGGGTGTTATTTCTTCTCTATATGTCAGGTAGAATTCAGAGGTGAATCCATCAGGTCCGGGGGTTTTGTTCTTGGGTAGTTTTTTGATTACCGATTCAATTTCGTTGCTGGCCATTGGTCTGTTTAGTTTTTCTGTTTCTTGCTTGGTCAGTCTTGGAAGGTTGTAATTTTCTAAGAAGTTGTCCATTTCTTCTAGGTTTTCCAGCTGGTTAGCATATAGATTCTCATAATATTCTTTTATAATTCTTTGTATTTCTGTGGGGTCCATCGTTATTTTTCCTTTCTCATTTCTGATTCTGTTTATTGTGTAGATTCTCTTTTTCTCTTAATAAGTCTGGCTAGGGGGTTATCTATTTTGTTTATTTTTTCAAAGAACCAGCTTTTGGTTTCATTGATTTTTTCTATTGTTTTATTTTTCTCAATTTTATTTATTTCTTCTCCTATCTTTATTATGTCCCTCCTTCTGGTGACTTTGGGCCTCATTTGTTCTTCTTTTTCCAATTTCAGTAATTGTGTCTTTAGACTATTCATTTTGGAATGTTCTTCCTTCTTTAAATAGGCCTGGATTGCAATATACTTTCCTCTTAGAACTGCCTTTGCTGTGTCCCACAGAAGTTCTGGCTTTGTGTTGTTGTTGTCATTAGTCTCCATATATTCCTTGATTTCTGTTTTGATTTGGTCTTTAACCCATTGATTAATTAGGAGAATGTTGTTAAATCTCCATGTATTTGTGAGCCTTTTTGTTTTCTTTCTAAAATTTATTTCTAGTTTTATACCTTTGTTATCTGAAAAGTTGGTTGGTAGGATTTCAATATTTTTGAATTTACTGAGGTTTTTTTGTGGCCTAGAATGTGGTCTATTCTGAAAAATGTTCCATGTGCCCTTGAGAAGAATGTGTATCCTGTTGCTTTTGGGTGTAGAGTTCTGTAGATGCCTGCCAGGTCCCTCTGTTCTAGTGTGTTGTTCAGTGCCTCTGTGTCTTTACTTATTTTCTGTCTGGTTGATCTGTCCTTTGGAGTGAGTGGTGTGTTGAAGTCTCCTAAAATGAATGCATTGCTTTCTATTCCTCCTTTAATTCTGTTAGTATTTGTTTCACATATGCCGGCACTTCTGTGTTGGGTGAATATATATTTATAATGTTTATATCCTCTTGTTGGACTGACCCCTTTATCATTATGTAATGTCCTTCTTTATCTCTTGCTACTTTCTTCTTTTTGAAGTCTATTTTTTCTGGTACAAGTACTGCAACACCTGCTTTTTTCTCTTTGTTGTTTGCATGAAATATCTTTTTCCATCCCTTCACCTTTAGTCTGTGTATATTTTTGGGTTGGAGGTGAGTCTCCTGTAAGCAGCATATAGATGGGACTTACTTTTTTAATCCATTCAGTAACTCTGTGTCTTTTGATTAGTGCATTCAGTTCTTTTATATTTAGGGTAATTATCGATAGATATGTACTTATTGCCATTGCTGGCTTTAGATTCGTGGTTACCAAAGGTTCAAGGGTTCCTTCTTTACTATCTAACAGTCTAACTTAACTTTCTTGTTAAGTTATTGTAAACAGAGTCTGATGATTCTTTATTTCCCTTCCTTCTTATTCTTCCTCCTCCATTGTTTATATACTAGGTGTTTTATTCTTTGCCTTTAGTTAGTATTTGGATGGTCTGCTTTCTTTGCTATGATTTTATTTTCTCTGGTGACCTCTTTTTAGCCTTAGGAGTGTTTCCATCTAGAGCAGTCCCTTTAAGATATCCTGAAGAGGTGGTTTATGTGAGGCAAATTCCCTCAGCTTTCACTTGTCTGGAAATTATTTAATCCCTCCCTCAAATTTAAATGATAATCATGCTGGGTACAATATTCTTGGTTCGAGGCCCTTCTGTTTCATTATGTTAAATATATCTTGCCATTCTCTTCTGGCCTGTAAGGTTTCTGTTGAGAAGTCTGATGATAGTCTGATAAATTTTCCTTTGTAGGTGATATTTCTTCTCTCTCTAGCTGCCTTTAATACTCTGTCCTTATCTTTCATCTTTGCCATTTTAATTATTATGTGTCTTAGTGTTTTCTTCCTTGGGTCCCTTGTGTTGGGAGATCTGTGGGTTCCATGGTCTGAGAGACTATTTCCTTCCCCAGTTTTGGGAAGTTTTCAACAATTATTTCTGCAAAGACACTTTATATCCCTTTTTCTCTCTCTTCTTCCTCTGGTATTCCTATAGTGTGAATATTGCTCCGTTTGGATTGGTTTTCGTAAAATTCTTTCATTCCTACAGATCCTTTTATCTGTCTCTGCCTCAGCTTCTCTGCTTTCTATTCCATTAACAGTCTCTTGTACCTCGTCCCGTCTGCTGCTAAGCCCGTTGATCGCTTGTCTCATGTCTGCATTGTCTTTCCTCACTTTCCTCACTTCCTCCCTTAGCTCTTGCATATTTCTCTGTAGATCCATCAGCATGGTTATGACTTTTATTCTGAATTCCTTTTCAGGAAGATTGTGCATGTCCATCCCTTCAGACTCCCTCTCTGGGGTAGTCTGGTCTGGGGTTTTCTAGGTAAATTTTGTTTGTACCATATTTCTCTGTCTTTTCTTGGCGTTAGAAGTGGTTAGAAAAAGAAAAAAAGAAGAAAGGGAAAATAGAGAAAAAAAAGAACGCCTGCAAGGTGTAGTTTCTGTGAGAATCCTGTAGGTGGCGCTGCTGCTCCACTATTCCACCTCCATGCTGCTCCGCCGGGCCCTTTGTGACTCTGGCCAGGGAGGGAATGAATGGGAGGCTGCTGATTTCTGTGCGAAGTCTCCATGCGACTGCTTTTCCCAGCCACAGTCCAAGGGGACCAAAACTTCCCTGGACTCCCAGCCTGCTTGGCTGAGTGTGCTGGGACGATCCTGCTCCTCCGTTGGGTCCCTGTCTCTTTAAGACCTTAAAAAAGTGCACACTTTTCTTTTGTCCTGGGGAGCTGGCTGGGTGGACCTGCCGTCTTGGAATCTGCCTCTGTCTCTCCAATCTCCGATACACTGCGCAAAGTGTATCAGTGCTCCCGGCGCAGATATTCAGTCGGGCCTTTGTTTCCACTCCCTTCCCGCTCTGAATCCTCTCCTCCCGCTGGTGCGCTGGGGTGGGGGAGTGCTCGGGTCCTGCCGGGTCGCGGCTCCATATCTTACCCGCTTTGCGGGGTGCCGAGTCCTCTCAGGTGTAGCTGCAGGCTGGTGTCCTCCTGTATCTTCTGGTCTCCCTTTTAGGAATAGTTGTATTTACTGTATTTTCATAAATATATTTGGTTTTGGGAGGAGATTTCTGCTGCCCTGCTCACACTGCTATCTTCCCGGAACTCCAAGAATCTTACATTTTTAACTTCCTGGGTATTAAAATACAGTCTTTAAAATGGAATCCTTCCTGCCTTTCACTATGTTGTTTATGGCTGGGCCTGCATGCTAAATTAGTTGCCTAGGTTACAAACTACTTAATTAGGGCGGAAGGAGAAAAAAAACAGCATATAGGTAAAGGTACAGAAAGTAAGCTGGGCCTGCATGATTAACACAATAAAGACAAGGCTATGCTGAGGTACCTTCCTTTATCTGGGAAATATTCAAACATTCCAGGCCAAGTGGCTCTTGGCTTTTTGAGCTTTAATTCATTAATTTTGGGTTTTTTAGTGGACTTTCTGGCCTTTTTCTCTTTCCACCCCACTCATCTATTTTCCTGCCTAACAACATTATTCACAAAATGTCTCTGATTCACTCCAGGACCTCCAGAGGCAAATCCAAGCTGTATCAAGCCTAGAAATCCCATGGACTACTACAATAGGAAACTGGCTTTCTAAGTCCTTTTGGTGGAAATCCATTTTACTCATCAAGCTCATCATTATTTTCATACTAATATTTGGCCCCTGGATAGTTAACCTAATAACATGATTTATTCTATCTTGGCTAGAAGCCATGAAACTGCAAATGGTGATGGAAATGCCCATCTTCTGAGGCCCGACCGACCCACCACTGATGGAGACCTAACTGCACCCTTTACTGCGTCCCCTCTCAGCATGAAGCAGCCAGAGCGGTCATCGCCCCCTTTCCCTAGCAGCAGCTAGAGTCTCTATCTGTAGAGGAAGGAATGAGACAGGGTCTGGCCATGGGTGTAGTCAGAGTAGGGTGAGGGCCTCCAGAAAAAGCAAAGCAGGATATTTGCAGTCAGAGCAATGTAACTACATGTAAGGAAACCCCCTACCAAAACTCTGTGTTAAACATTAAGCTCTAGGGTCATTCTTCAGTGAGATCAGTTAATATTCCCCAGATAAAGAAGAGTAGCACATGTTGTTATTATGCTAATCATTTGTAATCATGTGTAAGATTCACTTTCCCATGCTAAAAGGCCCAGGCCTATGTTCTGTCTTTCCTCCTTCAGATCTGATGAGGTGATTTTGCAAACTGGGCAACTAATTTTGCAAGTGAGCCCAGGCATAAACAACATAGTAAAAGGCAAGAAGGATTCCACCTTAAAGATAAGATTGCATTTTAATACCCAGGAAGTTAAGAAGTTAGAAATTCTTAACATACTCTTTAGCAAACAATACCTCAGCCCACATTGGGGGCTGGGCAGGCAGCCTTGTTTAATATGCTCCCAGACCAAGATGCTGGTATCTCAGGGAAAAATCATCAGAGCTGGAAGTTGCTTGTGTTAATTCTAAACATTCAAGGACCACTTAACAAGTCCACAGCCCTAAGGTTTTTTTCATGTTCTCAAAAATCCTCAACTGCCTATAAAACCCCTAGACAACGCACCTCTCCAGACTCTCTTGTCCCCTCCTGGCCTGAGCAAGAGCTCTGTCCTCTCACTTTATCTCTAAATAAAAGCCTGTACCTTGCTCTCCTATGTTGAGTGTTTGTGAAGCTCATTCTTTGGCTTCATGAATAAGAACCCCAGCATCAACTGGAAGTCCTAGCTAGTGCACTAAGAAGACAGAAAAGGAAATAAAAGGTATACAGATTGAAAACTAAGTAATAAAACTGTCTTTGTTCACAGATGACATGATTGCCTACATAAAAAATTTGAAATAATTGAAAAAAAACCCTCCTGAAAGTTATAGCAAGTTTGTAGCATTCAAAATTAATATTAAAATGTTGATTGTTTCCCATAAGTGAACAAGTGAAATTTGAAATTCAAAACACAATACTATTTACAGTAGCACACCCCAAAATGAAATATTTGGGTATAAATCAAACAAACTGTATACAAGCTCTATATGAGTAAAACCACAAAATTCTGAAGAATGAAATCAAAGAAGAACTACATAAATGGAGAGATATTCCATGTTCATGGATAGGAAGACTCAATATTGAGATGTCAATTAATATATCAATTCAACACAATCCTAATTAATATTCTATGAAGACATTTTGTGGATATTGACAAACTGATTCGAAAGTTTATAGAGAGAGACAAAAGATTCAGAATAGCCAATGTGATACTGGAGAAGAATAAAGTTGGAGGGCTGATATTAGCAATGTTAAGACTTATTATAAAGCTACAGTAATCAAGATGAATTTTACTGCGAAAGAATAGAGAAATAGATCAACAGAGAAGAACAGAGAGCAAACAGACCTATACAGTTATAGTAAACTGCTCCTGACAAGGAGCGAGGGCAATCCAGGGCAGAAGGGACAGTCTTTTCAACAGATGATGCAGGAACAACTTAACATCCACAAACCAAACAAGAAAGAGAGAAGACAGAAAGAAAAAAGAGAGGGACAGAGAGAGAGAGAGAAAGAAAGGAAGAAAGAAAAAAAGAGTCTAGACACAGACTTATACTGCCTAGAAAATTAACTCAAAAGGGATCATAGACATTTATGTAAAATGCAACATCATAAAACCCTTAGAATATAACCTCAGTGACCTTTGGTTTGGCAGAAATGTTTGCAAAAGACAAATATGATAAAGGACTATTACCCCAAATATACAAAGACTCTTAAAACTCAACAATAGAGGACTTCTGGGAAGATGGCGGTGAAAATGGAGTGGCAGAATTTTCCTCCCAACATTATATTTATCCACGAAAACACAGCAAATACAACTATTCCTAAAAGAGACACCAGAACACACAAGAAAGTGCACATCATGCAGTCACACCTAAGAGGACTCGGCAGCTGGCGAGGCGGTCATAAAGAGCCCAGCTGACATACGTGACAACCACCAACAATCAATTCTATAGCCACGAGAAGACAGAGGAATATGGTACAGAGAAAGCTTCAGACACAGACAACCCCTGAGAGAGAACCTGAAGGAATGGACATGCACAGTCTTCCCGAAAAAGAATTCAGGATAAAAGTCATAGCCATGCTGACGGATCTACAGAAAAATGTGCAAGAGCTGAGGGAGGAAATGAGGAAAGACTATGCAGAAATGAGACAAGCCATCGACGGGCTTAACAGCAGACTGGATGAGGTTCAAGACACTATCAATGAAATACAAAACAGACAACAGGAATACAGAGAAGCTGAGGCAGAGAGAGATAAAAGGATCTCTAGGAATGAAAGAATATTAAGAGAACTGTGTGACCAATTCAAACGGAACAATATTCGCATTATAGGAGTACCAGAGGAAGAAGAGAAAGAAAAAGGGATAGAAAGTGTCTTTGAAGAAATAATTGCTGAAAACTTTCCCACACTGGGGAAGGAAATAGTCTCGCAGTCCACAGAAGCCCACAGATCTCCCAACACAAGGGACCCAAGGAAGACAACACCAAGACATATAATAATTAAGATGGCAAAGATCAAAGATAAAGACAGAGTATTAAAGGCAGCTAGAGAGAGAAAAAAGATCACCTACAAAGGAAAACCCATCAGACTATCATCAGACTTCTCAACAAAAACCTTACAGGCCAGGAGAGAATGGCAAGATATATTTAACATAATGAAACAGAAGGGCCTCGAACCAAAAATATTGTATCCAGCACGATTATCATTTAAATATGACGGAGGGATTAAACAATTTCCAGACAAAGGAAAGTTGAGAGAGTTTGCCTCTCATAAGCCACCACTACAGGATATCTTAAACGGACTGCTCTAGAGGGAAGCACCCTTAAGGCTAAAAAGATGTCACCAGAGAAAATAAAATCATAGCAAAAAAGGAGACCATCCAAATACTAACTAACGGCAAAGAATAAAACACCTAATATATAGAGAAAAGAGGAGGAAGAATAGGAAGGGAGAGATAAAGAAACATCAGAGGGCATTCACAATAACTTAACAAGAAAGTTAAGTTAGATTCTTAGATAGTAAAGAAGCAACCCTTGAACCTTTGGTAACCATGAATCTAAAGCCAGCAATGGCAATAAGTACATATCTATCAATAATCACCCTAAATGTAAACGGACTGAATGCAACAATCAAAAGACACAGAGTAACAGTGCGGATACAAAAGCAAGACCCATCTATATGCTGCTTACAAGAGACTCACCTCAAACCCAAAGATATACACAAACTAAAAGTGAAGGGATGGAAAAAGATATTTCATGCAAAAACAAAGAGAAAACAGCAGGTGTTGCAGTACTTGTATCAGATAAAATAGACTTCAAAACGAAGAAAGTAGCAAGAGATAAAGAAGGACATTACATAATGATAAAGGTGTCATTCCAACAAGAGGATATAAACATTATAAATATATATTCACCCAACACAGAAGTGCCGGCATATGTGAAACAAATACTAACAGAATTAAAGGAGGAATAGAAAGCAATGCATTCATTTTAGGAGACTTCAACACACCACTCACTCCAAAGGACAGATCAACCAGACAGAAAATAAGTAAAGACACAGAGGCACTGAACAACACACTAGAACAGATGGACCTAAGAGATATCTACAGAACTCTGCACCCAAAAGCAGCAGGATACACATTCTTCTCAAGTGCACATGGAACATTTTCCAGAATAGACCACATACTAGGCCACAGAAAGAACCTCAGTAAATTCAAAAATATTGAAATCCTACGAACCAACTTCTCAGATCACAAAGGTATAAAACTAGAAATAAATTTTAGAAAGAAATCAAAAAGGCTCACAAATACATGGAGACTTAACAACATTCTCCTAATGAATCAATGGGTTAATGACCAAATCAAAACAGAAATCAAACAATATATGGAGACTAATAACAACAACAACACAAAGCCACAACTTCTGTGGGACTCAGGAAAGGCAGTTCTAAGCGGAAAGTATACTGCAATCCAGGCCTATTTAAAGAAGGAAGAACATTCCCAAATGAACAGTCTAAAGACACAATTATTGAAATTGGAAAAAGAAGAACAAATGAGGCCCAAAATCACCAGAAGGAGAGACATAATAAAGATCAGAGAAGAAATAAATAAAATTGAGAAGAATAAAACAATAGAAAAAATCAATGAAACCAAAAGCTGGTTCTTTGAAAAAATAAACAAAATAGATAAACCCCTAGCCAGACTCATAAGAAAAAAAGAGAATCTACACACATAAACAGAATCACAAATGAGTAAGGAAAAATAACGACGGACCCCACAGAAATACAAAGAATTATAAAAGAATATTATGAGCATCTATATGGTAACAAGCTGCAAAACCTAGAAGAAATGGACAACTTCTTAGAAAAATACAGCCTTTCAAGACTGACCAAGCAGGAAACAGAAAAACTAAACAGACCAATCACCAGCAACGAAATTGAATCGGTAATCAAAAAACTACCCAAGAACAAACCCCCCGGACCTGATGGATTCACCTCTGAATTTTACCAGACATATGGAGAAGAAATAACACCCATTCTCCTTAAAGTTTTCCAAAAAATAGAAGAGGAGGGAATACTTCCAAACTCTTTCTATGAAGCCAGCATCACTCTAATACCAAAACCGGGCAAAGACCTCATTAAAAAAGAAAATTACAGACCAATATCCCTGATGAATGTAGATGCAAAAATACTCAGCAAAATATTAACAAACCGAATTCAAAAATACATCAAGAGGATCATACACCATGATCAAGTGGGATTCATCCCATGGATGCAAGGATGGTACAATATTCGAAAATCCATCAACATCATCCATCACTTTAATAAAAAGAAGAACAAAAACCACATGATCATCTCCATAGATGCTGAAAAAGCATTTGACAAAATTCAGCATCCATTCATGATTAAAACTCTCAACAAAATGGGTATAGATGGCAAGTACCTCAACACCATAAAGGCCATATATGACAAACCCACAGCTAACATCATACTTAATAGCGAGAAGCTGAAAGCTTTTCATCTAAGATCGGGAACAAGACAGGGATGCCCACTCTCTCCACTGTTATTCAACATAGTACTGGAGGTCCTAGCCACGGCAATCAGACAAAACAAAGACATACAAGGCATTCAGATTGGTAAAGAAGAAGTCAAACTGTCACTATTTGCAGATGACATGATACTGTACATAAAAAACCCTAAAGA
This sequence comes from Phataginus tricuspis, assembly GCA_029783875.1. NCBI lineage: Eukaryota > Metazoa > Chordata > Mammalia > Pholidota > Manidae > Phataginus > Phataginus tricuspis. Next base: position 25,467,447 of record JAQQAC010002629.1, on the reverse strand, counting down.
CTCCACTCCAAAACTCCTAGAACTAATATCTGAATTCAGCAAAGTTGCAGGATACAAAATTAATACACAGAAATCTGTTGCTCTCCTATACACTAAAGATGAACTAACAGAAAGAGAAATCAGGAAAACAATTCCATTCACAATTGCATCAAAAAGAATAAAATACCTAGGACTAAACCTAACGAAGGAAGTAAAAGACCTGTACTCTGAAAACTACAAGACACTCCTAGGAGAAATTAAAGAAGACACTAACAAATGGAAATGCATCCCATGCTCTTGGCTAGGAAGAGTAAATATTGTCAAAATGGCTACTAAAGCAATCTACAGATCCAATGCAATCCCTATCAAACAACCAACAGCTTTCTTCAATGAACTGGAACAAATAATTCTAAAATATGGAACCATAAAAGACCCCGAATAGCCAAAGCAATCCTGAGAAGGAGGAATAAAACAGGGGGAATTATGCTCCCTGACTTCAAGCTCTACTACAAAGCCACAGTAATCAAGACAATTTGGTACTGGCACAAAAACAGACCCAAAGACCAGTGGAACAGAATAGAAAATCCAAACATTAACCCAAACATTTACAGTCAATTAATATTTGATAAAGGAGCCTTGGATATACAAGGGGGAGATGACAGCCTCTTCAGCAGCTGGTGTTGGAAAAACTGGACAGCTATATGTAAGAGAATGGAACTGAACTACTGTCTAGCCCCATACACAAAGGTAAACTCAAGGTGGATCAAAGACCTGAATGTAAGTCATGAAACCATAAAACTCTTAGAAAAAATCATAGGCAAAGATCTCTTGGACATAAACATGAGCGACTTCTTCATGAACATATTCCCCCGGGAAAGGGAAACAAAAGCAAAAATGAACAAGTGGGACTATATCAAGTTGAAAACTTCTGTATAGCAAAGGACTCCATCAGTAGAACAAAAAGACATCCTACAGTATGGGAAAATATATTCATAAATGACATATCCGATAAGAGGTTAACATCCAAAATATATAAAGAACTCACGCACCTTAACAAACAAAAAGCAAATAATCAAATTAAGAAATGGGCAGAGAACATGAATAGACACTTTTCTAAAGAAGAAATTCAGATGGCCAACAGGCACATGAAAAGATGCTCCACATTGCTAATCATCAGAGAAATGCAGATTAAAACCACAATGAGATATCACCTCACACCAGTAAGGATGGTCAACGTCTAAAACACAAACAACAAATGTTGGTGAGGATGTGGAGAAAAGGGAACCCTCTACACTGCGGGTGGGAATGCAAATTAGTTCAACCATTGTGGAAAGCCGTATGGAGGTTCCTCAAAAAACTCAAAATAGAAATACCATTTGACTCAGGAATCCCACTCCTAGGAATTTACCCTAAGAATGCAGCAGCCCAGTTTCAAAAAGACAGATGCACCCCTATGTTCATCGCAGCACTATTTACAATAGCCAAGAAATGGAAGCAACCTAAGTGTCCATCAGTAGATGAATGGATTAAGAAGATGTGGTACATATACACAATGGAATATTATTCAGCCATAAGAAGAAAACAAATCCTACCATGTGCAACAACATGGATGGAGCTATAGGGTATTATGCTCAGTGAAATAAGCCAAGCCGAAAAAGACAAGTATCAAATGATTTCACTCATATGTGGAGTATAAGAACAAAGAAAAAAACTGAAGGAACAAAACAGCAGCAGACTCACAGAACCCAAGAACGGACTAACAGTTACCAACGGGAAAGGGACTGGGGAAGATGGGTGGGAATGGAGGGATAAGAGGGTAAAAGGGGCATTACGATTAGCAGACGTAAGGTGAGAGGGCACATGGAGGACTGTACAACTCAGAGAAGACAAGTAGTGATTCTATAGCATCTCACTATGCTGATGGACAGTGACTGTAATGGGGTTGGTGGGGGGACCTGATGAAGGGGGTAGTTTAATCACCATAATATTGCACATGTAATTGTAGGTTAATGATACCAAAATAAATTGTAAAAAAAAAAAAACACAGCTTGGGGGTCTGGACAATGTGTAAGAACCAGAATTCAAAAATTAAAAGAATAAATGAGAACTTCAAAGTGTAAAAAAAAAACAAAAAAAACTCAACAATAAGGAAGCAGACAACCGGATTAAAAAGTGGGCAAAAGATCACCACCCCAAAGATATGCAGAAGGAAAATATACACATGAAAAGATGTTCAATGTTCTATATCGTCATGGGGTTTCAAATTAAAATGACAATGAGATACTACTTACACACCTATTAGAATGGTGAAAATCCTATACACTTATGGATCCGGTGAGGATGTGGAGCAACAGGGCAGGACTCTCATTTGTTACTGGTGAGAATGCAAAATAATACAGCTGCTTTGGAAGACAGTTTTGGTGTTTACAAAACGAAGCATGCTCTTACCATGTAATCCAGCAATCACAATCCTTGGTATTTACCCAAATAAGTTGGAAACTTGTGTCCGTATAAAATGTGCACATGACCTTTACAACAGCTTCCTTTCTAATTGACAAAACTTGGAAGCAACCAAGAATCCCTCAGTAGGTGAATGGATAAGTAAACAGTGGTGCATCCGGACAATGGAAAACTATTCTGCACTAAAAAATGATAAGCTATCAAGCCATGAAAATACATGGAGAAAACTTAGATGTGGATTCCTAAATGAACAAATTCAGTGTGAAAAGGTCCATTGTATACTGGACACTCACAGAGTCTTCTCTGTGAGTAAAAGCATCAGTGGTAGCTGGGCAGCTGGGGGGAGGGATGAGCAGGTGGTACACAGGTGATTTTCAGGCAGTGAAGCTACTCTGTATGATCCATAAGGTGGGTACATGTCAGTACACATTTGTCCATACCCACAGGATGCACACCAGGAGTGAACTGTAATGTAAACTGGGTTTGGGGTGATGATATGTGTCACCGTAGGTAGGGATACACAGGAAATCTCTGTAACTTATGCTGTTTTGCTGTGAATCTAAAATTGCTCTAAGAAACAAAGTCTACTTTAAAGAAGCCTTTGGGAGGGTAACTTACACTTTCAGAAGGGCTAGTTCTAGAAGAGGAAATGGACTGTGAAGTGGCGCACTCGCACAGGCAGGCCAACCCAGCAGGACGCGTACTTACGTGAGTGTGTGCATGTCTGTGTATGTGTGCATATGTGTGTCTCTGGGTGTGTATGTGTGTAGAATGTAGATTGTGACTCCACAAGAGTTTGGGCTTGTTAGCAATAGGCCAGCCCAGTCACAGAATAGGTTCCTTCATTCAACAGCAAGTGCCTGTCCCTAGAGGTATGGTGACAGAACCCGAATGGTCCTCTTCAGGACCTGCAGACAGGACTGCTGAGTCGGCAGAGGGCTGGCGGGTCCGCTCAGCCCAGATGACAGCTGAGCTCTCTTCTGGCACTAAGCTCGGAGTCTGGGCCGCTCATGCCTGAGGGTCTCTGCATCTCTTGGTGACTCTTGCCAGGAGCCCTTCCTACAGGTGCCTCTTCCTGAAAGAAGACTTTGTGAGTGTCCCCTTCCTTCCTTACCTATGTTCACCACCTGCTGAGACCCCTGAAAGCCCAGCACAAGGAAGAAAGTGAGGGAGAGGCCCTAACTGAGCAACAATAATCATCTACGCTGAGAAATGAACATTTTCCTCATATGTTCATGTATTGCCTTGGGCATCCTTTTTAATGACCTTAGTATTTTCCCAATATAAACAATTGAAGACATGTCTCTCTAATCTGTTTTGTGGTATAAACAGCTTGATTGTAGTGGAAACAGATGGTACACCTTTCTTTTTTGTAAACCCTGGAAAATTTATGGCTTCTTCCCCATCGCTTCCAAAATACCAATTTGTTACCAAGTTGCATAATAATCAGAAATCTGAAGTGATTTATATTCCCCCACAGGATGCACTTTACCTTTAACTTCACATAACAAGTTTAAACCTTCATTCCCAAATTGCCCAGTGATGATTCTGTGTAGAGCTATAAATAAGAAATAGCTGCTGTCAGCATATTCATTGTGAAATCATGGAAAATAAAACACCAGCCTTGGCAACATTTCTCATTTAAGTAATACTACCCTTGGAAATTCTTAGTAATATTTCACCTAGTAGGTTAACAGCTTTTTACTGATATTTACCTGCTATGGTTAATTTTAGATGTCAACTTGGCCAGGTTGTGGTGGCCAGTGGCTAGAGTAGATGTTACCAGAAAGGCATTTGTGGATGTGATGAAAAACGACAGTCACCTGACTTTAAGCAGAGGAGATTACCCTCCATAGTGTGGGTGGGCCTCACCCATTCAGCTGACAGGCTTAAAGAGCAAAAACTGAGGTTTCCTGGGGAAGAAGAAATTCTGCCTCAAGATGCAATATCGACTCTTTGCTTCTAGACCTATAACTAGACTCACGTCTGAGCAGGCCCCGAACAGGGGGGAACCAAGTGTGGCCCATGAGGAGTCGTGTCAGTCTGACAGAACCATGTAACTTTTCCAAGTGTGGGGATGGGTATTAAGGGTGCAGGATAGCGGTGAAAGAAACATAGACTTAGAGCAGCCTGAATTTATTGATACAGGCCAACTTAACAGGGACTCTGGATTTAACGTTCAAGGAATTAGGAGGGCTCCAATATTTTGGCTGGCTGGCTGCTGGCTAAAACATGGCCCGAAAGGTGACATGCAGTGGGTTAGGTTGAAATGCCAGACTCACCTTGGTGTGCTGTGGAGGAAAGTACCCAAAGCTTAGGGAGGTGGAATGTCAGGATGGATGTATCCTTAGGACCTGCTCATCCCCAGGACAGTCCAGGGGACCACTTTCTGACCTCACTGTGAGAAACATATTTATGAAAAGAGCTTGAGGGTCCTTGCAGGGCTCCGAGACCCCTCTGCTGTGGAAGCTGGACTGTGCGGGACCTACAGTGAGAGCTGTGGCAAGGAATTAGGAAACCGGAATGCAGTGGGAGCAAACGGATTCTGCACTGCAGGGCCAAGGGTGGCACTTAGCCACCCAGGATAAGACGGTCATGGTCTCCACAGTGGACAGCACACTCAGTCAGAACAGAAAGGCCTGCCTTGTGCTGTCCCACAGCACTGGGTGCTTGATCGCGGTGTGCCTAGAAGTAGCTGGCAGTCTATTAAATCCTGACTTGATCTGTATAAGCAGGAGAGTTCTGCATCTATTGAACAGAAATCTAACTAGAATCACAAAAGCAGAGTGACAGCCTCTCAGTCAACTCCCAGACTTACAGTTTTAAAGACCCGGAATGCTTTCAATGAAGGGAAAGCTGGGTCCTCCTGCGGAAGGACCCCGCGGAACTGCCGACAGTTTGTACTGTCAATGTTTCCCCCAGCCTTTACCAAGGGGGCTGCAGCTATTTACCAGTGTAACTGCAACGGGGAGAAGGAAACAATCAGAATCTTGGGGAAATGTCAGCTCTAGACTAACATTAATCTCAGGGGACCCTAGAGTCACAGTGATTCCCCAGTCAGACGATGGGCTCGTGGAGGTCAGGTGATCAATGTTTTTTAGCTCAAGTCTGTCTCACAGTGGGTCCAGTGGGTCCTGAGCCCACCCTGTGATTATTTCCCTAGTTCTGAATGTGTGATAGTAATAAACATATTCAGCAGCTGGTGGAGTCCACACCTTGGGCCCCTGACCTGTGGAGTGAGGGCTATGGTGGTGGGACAGGCCAAGTGGAAGCCGCTAGAACTGCCTCTAGCCAGGAAATGAGTCCAAATGCAGTACCACATTCCCAGAGGGACTTGGAGAGACGAGGGTGCCTACCACATCCCCATTCAGTCTCCTACGTGGCTTCTGCAGAAGACAGACACATCCTGGAGAATGACAGTTGTTCATGGTAAGCTTAACCAGGTGGCGACTCCCAGTGCAGCTGCTGGGCCAGATGTGGTTTCATTGCTGAGCAAAATAACACACCCCTGGCTCCTGGTGTGCTGCTATCCACCTGGCAGGTGCCTTTCCTCTACACCAATTAGTAAAGACCACCAGCAGCAGTTTGCTCTCAGCTGGCCAGGCCAGCAATACACTCTGCTGTCCCACCTCTGGGTACATAAACTCTCCAACCCTGTGTCATAATTTAGTTCACAGGATTCTTAATCGCCTTTTCCTTCCACAAAATATCACACTGATCAGTTATCATGGTGACACTGTGCGGATTGGATCTAGTGAGCAATGAGTAGCAACTTCTCTAGACTTACTAGTAAGACACTTGCATGTCAGAGGGTGGGAAATATACCCCCCAAAAATTCAGGCTTCTACGTCAGTGCAACTTGTAGGGGTGCCGTGTGGGCACACTGAGATGCTCCTTCTAAGGCGAGGGGTAAGTCATCACATCTGGTGCCTCCTACGACCAAGGCAGAGGCCCGAGGCCTAGTGGGCCTCTCTGGGTTTTGGAAGCAGTACGGTCCTCATCCAGGTGTGCTCCAGCCCACTTGCAGAGAGCCTGAGGAAGCTGCAGGTCTGAAGGGACCCAGAACAAGAGAGGGCTCTTCAATGGTCCCAGCTGCTGTGTAAGCCCCTCTGCCACTTGGGCCATGTAATCCAGAAGAGCCAGTGATTCTTAAGGGTCAGTGGCCAATAGGGATGCTTTTTGGAGTAATGACAGGCCCATAAGTTTGGCAGATGCATCTCAGCACAGGCCCTTAGCATTTTGGAGAAAACCATATCAACCTGTTCAAATGACTACACTCCTCTTGAGAAACAACTTTCGGCTTATACTGAGCCTTCATAGAGACCGAGTGCTTGGCCATGGGTCACCAAGTTTCCATGCAGCCTGAGCTGCCCATCAGGAACTGGGTGTTACCTGACCCATCAGATGCCAAGCCTGGGCCTGCATGGCAGTGCTCCATCATTGAATGGAAGTGGTACATACACGATCGGGTCACGCAGGCCCTGAGGCGCAGTTAGTTAAGTTACATGAAGGAGAGGCCCAAATGCCACGGTCCCCACTCCTGCTCTGCTGTCTTCTCTCTCCCTCTCCCAGTCTGCACCCGTGACTTCACAGGGACTTGTCTATGATTAATTAACACAGAGAGAGGACTCAGCCCTCATTGACAGATAGCTCTGCACAATGTGCAGGCACCCCCCATGGGGGACCACCTGCTGGGCCATCCTTGGAGGACAAGGTGAAAGAAATCCTCCCCGTGGGCAGGACTGTGCACTTTGCTTTGATGGAGAAGTGGCCAGCTGTGCAATTATTTACTGAATCATGGGTTGTGGCCAATGGTTTGGCCACATGGTCAGGGACTTGGAGGGAACATGTCAGAAAATTGGTGACAAGGTCTGGAAAAGTGGTATTTGGATAAATCTCTATGAATGGACAAAAAATGTTGAAATAAATGTGTGTCCTGCGTGAATGCTCCATAAAGGCTGGCCTCAGTGGAGGGGGATGGTAATGACCCGTTCTCTGGGTGCCAGTCACTGTCTTTTCCCAGACAGCCCTGTCGAAGTGGCCACAGTGGTAGGGTGGAGGTCATACACAGGCTCGGTACCATGGATTTCCACTCACCAATGCCAACTCGGTTTTAGCCACTGCAAGGTGCCCAATCTGCCAGGCACAGAAGCCAACACTGAGCCCCAATAGAGCACCATTCTGTGGGGCAATCAACCAACTGCTGAAGGCAGGTTGATTACACTGGGTGGCTTCCACCATGGAAAGGGCAGCATGTTGTTTCCACTGGAACAGACACTTGCTCTGAACATGGATTTGCCTTCTCTGCACATTAATACTTCTGCCAAAACTACTATGCATGGACTAACCAAATGCCTTATCCATGATCATGGTATTCTGCACAGTATTGTTTCTGATCGAGGAACTCATTTCATAGCAAAAGAAGTGTCGCAACAGACTCAGGCTTAAGGAAGTCATTGGTCTTATCACATTCTTTACTATCATGAAGCAGCTGGCTTGGCAGAATAGTGGAACAGCCTTGTGAAGACCCGGTTACAGTGCCGGCTGAGTGGCGATGCCTTGCAGGGCTGGGGGCAAGACTCCCCAGGAGGCTGTGTATTCTCTGAATCAGCTCCAACACAAGGTGCCGTTTCTCCCACAGCTGGGACTCACAGGCCAGGAATCAAGGGGTGGAGCTGGGATTGGCACCAATCGCTGTTGCTCCTAGTGACTGATTAAGAAAAATTTCTGTATCTCTCCCCATGGTCTTATGCTCTACTGGTCTAGAGGCCTTCGTTCCAAAGGTAGGAATGCTTCCACCAGGAGACACAGCAGGATCCACTGAACTGCAAGTTGA
>JAQQAC010002629.1:25312319-25458772 GCA_029783875.1 Phataginus tricuspis | reverse complement strand
ATGAGCAGCAGTGGGTAGTCGTGACACCGGCTCTGACGGCGCGACCAGCTGCAGAACGTGGGCTGCGGCTGTCGTGTTTCCTCCTTATTTTGTTATGAATTGACTGTGTGTGTGTGTGTGTGTACACAATATTTTTTCTTCCCTCTTATCCTCTTATCATGTACCGTAAATTGTATTGTATTGACGTCATATCATAGTATAAGTATTGTTGACTTTATATCACAATATTAAGTTACAGAATAGGAAGGAGAAGAGTGGAGACCATCTAAGGACTTCACATCCCCTTTTGGACAAAGGGTTGGTGCACTTTCAGTTGTAGGCACGATAGTTGTGTCATATTAAGTAGAGGCTTGACTTCACGGTTGTCTTTATTTGAAGACTGAGTATGGTGTACAGAGATGGGTGTGGGCGCCATGGTGGCAAGAGGTGGACTGTGATGGTTAGGTTTATGTGTACACTTGGCTAGGGTGTGGCACCAGTTGTCAGGCAAAGGCTGGCCCAGATACTGCTGTGAATATGCGGTAGATGTGGTTAACTGCTCCAAGCAGTGGACTTTAGGTAAAAAGGATTACCTAGAGCATGTGCCTTGACACTGTGGGTGGGCCTCGTGCAACCAGCTGAAGGCCTTAGGAGAAATCTGAAGTTTCCTGGGGAAGAACTTCTGCCTCAAGACTGCAGCGTGGATTCTTGCTTGAGCTTTCAGGCTGCTCGCCCTCCCCACAGATTTTCAGCTTGTCAGCCTCCACAGTCATAGTGTAAGCCAATTCCTTAAAGCCAATATTTATATCTACATCTGTATCCTATTGGTCTGTTTCTCTGGAGAATCCTGGCTGATATAAACCTACAATCGATTTCCTAGTAGTTAGCAGAAGACATTATTCCCATTTTACTGCTAAACAAACTGGAGTCTCAGGGATTTCCCTAAGGTGGTACAGAGTGAAGGAGGGAACACACTGGAGGCAGACGGCAGTGGTGTGAGCCAGAGATCCAGCCACTACTACAAGTCATACAAAGAGATCCTAACACAGTAACAGTTTCATTAAATCAACCCATTAGTTCTACTTGAGATTTGGATAGAAAGAGTGTGAATGCTCCAAAAAGACAATGAACTTCATTCTTATGCTATATGCCAATGTCTTGTCAGTCATTAAGATGGCCTGCAAGGAATTATTAAGCACACAAAATAGCAGGCAAACAAAAATCAAGTCTGCCTTTAGAGTGACATCACCCTGCGGGAAATAATGGCACAAAGTTGTCTTACATAAGTGAAGTGACAGAATGCCCTCACCTCCACCACCACCCCAGTGCTCAACAAAACCAAACAAAACCACAGCAGACAAAATGACAACAGCAGCCCTGTCTGCTCTCTAGGCGTTGCCCTTGGTTATGTGACAAATGGAAAAGCACTCAGAAGCTCTTCAGGACACAGAGACGCACCTCGTGCTGCCCTTGTCCTTCTGGAAAGGCCAGCTACTGGGTCCACTCAGGGCACTACCTGCTGGTGTGTTTTATGGGGTGTGTGTCTGCTGTTCATTTGAAGTGATTCCATCAACGAAGTTTTCCTCGGTGTGGAAGACTGGAAAAAATATCCCGTGTTTATGAGCAATGTGAGGTTACATCAACTGAAAAGCGAGGAGGTAACAGTGGCACAATTTTGCAGAGCAGAATCCAGACCTGATGTGGAAATCCAGTGTGCCCAGTGGCTTGTGGCCACTTGAACGTCCATGTCCACCAGCCATGTTATCATGGCCATTGCCTGGTTGTTTAGGAAGCTGGCAATGTGTCACTGGAGTATGAATCCCCAACAATCCTGATAAGTTAATGGTAACCTTTGACCACTGGGGAGGGTTATAGACCCCCATGGCTCTTACAGGTGATTCACAAATTCTTTCCATTTCTAGCCTTTATAACTATTTTAAATTCTTGGTTTAATGCATTGCTGTTGAAACCCAACTTCAAAATTTTTTTATTAAGGTATTGATACACACTCTTATGAAGGTTTTACATGAAAAACAATGTGTTTACTACATTTACCCATATTATCAAGTCCACACCCATACCCCAATGCAGTCACTGCCCACCAGTGTAGTAAGATGCCACAGATTCATTATTTGCCCCTCTCTGTGCTACACTGTTTTCCCGTGATCCCCCACACCATGTGTACTACACATAATACCCCTAAATCCCCTTCTCGCACCCTCTCCACCCGCCCTCCCACACTCGTCCCCTTTGGTAATGCTAGTCCCTTCTTGGAGTCTCTGAGTCTGTTGCTATTTGTTTTCTTCAGTTTTGCTTTGTTGTTATACTCCACAAATGAGGGAAAACATTTGGCACTTGTCTTTCTCCACCTGGCTAATTTCACTGAGCATAATATCCTCCAGCTCCATCCATGTTGTTGCAAATGGTAGGATTTGTTTCCTTCTTATGGCTGAATAGTATTCCATTGTGTATATGTACCACATCTTCTCTATCCATTCATCTACTGATGGCCACTTAGGTTGCTTCCATACCTTGGCTATTGTAAAAAGTGCTGCAATAAACATAGGGGTGCATATGTCTTTTTGAATCTGAGAAGTTGTATTCTTTGGGTAAATTCCAAGGAGTGGGATTCCTAGGTCAAAGGGTATTTGTATTTTTAGTTTTTTGAGGAACCTCCATATTGCTTTCCACAATGGTTGAACTAGCTTACATTCCCACCAGCAGTGTAGGAGGGTTACCCTTTCTCCTCATCCTCGCCAGCATTTGTTGTTCTTAGTCTTTTCGATGCTGGCCATCCTTACTGGTGTGAGGTGATATCTCATTGTGGTTTTAATTTGCATTTCCCTGATGATTAGTGATGTGAAGCATCTTTTCATGTGTCTGTTGGCCATCTCAATTACTTCTTTGGAAAACTGTCTCTCTTCATATCCTCTGCCCATTTTTTAATTGGGTTATTTGCTTTTTTGGTGTTGAGGCATGTAAGTTCTATATATATTTTGGATGTTAACCCCTTGTTGGATATGTCATTTACAAATATATTCTCCTATACTGTAGGATGCCTTTTTGTTCTGTTGATGGTGTCCTTTGCTGTACAGAAACTTTTTAGTTTGATGTAGTCCCATGAATTCATTTTTGCTTTTGTTTCTCTTGCTCAAGGAGATGCGTTCAGGAAGAAGTTGCTCATGCTTATATTCAGGAGATTTTTGCCTATGTTGTCTTCTAAGAGTTTTACGGTTTCATGACTTACATTCAGGTCTTTGATCCATTTCGAGTTTACTTTTGTGTATGGGGTTAAACAATAATCCAGTTTCATTCTCCTGCATGTAGCTGTCCAGTTTTGCCAACACCAGTTGTTGAAGAGGCTGTCATTTTCCCATTGTATGTCCATGGCTCCTTTATCATATACTAATTGACCATATTTGGTTGGGTTTATATCAGGGCTCTCTAGTCTGTTCTTGTGCCAGTACCAAATTGTCTTGATTACTGTGGCTTTGTAGTAGAGCTTGAAGTTGGGGAGCATAATCCCCCAGCTTTATTCTTCCTTCTCAGGATTGCTTTGGCTATTTGGGGTCTTTTGTGGTTTCATACGAATTTTAGAATGATTTGCTCTAGTTCACTGAAGAATGCTGTTGGTGTTTTGAGAGGAATTTAATTGAATCTGTAGATTGCTTTAGGCAGGATGGCCATTTTGACAATATTCATTCTTCCTATCCATGAGCACGGGATATGTTTCCATTTATTGGTGTCTTCTTTAATTTCTCTCATGAGTGTCTTGTAGTTTTCAGAGTATAGGTCTTTCCCTTCCTTGGTTAGGTTTATTCCTAGGTATTTTATTCTTTTTGATGCAACTGTGAATGGAACTATTTTCCTGATTTCTCTTTCTGCTAGTTCACTGTTACTGTATAGGAAAGCAACAGATTTCTGTGTATTAATTTTGTATCCTGCAACTTTGCTGAATTCAGATATTAGATTAGCTGTTTTGGCGTGGATTCTTTAGAGTTTTGTATGTACAATATCATGTCATCTGCAAACAGGGGCAGTTCAACTTCTTCCTTGCTGATCTGAATGCCTTTTATTTCTTTGTGTTGTCTGATTGCCGTGGCTAGGACCTCCAGAACTATGTTGAATAAAAGTGGGGAGAGTGGGCATCCCCGTCTTGTTTCTGATCTTGAAGGAAAAGCTTTCAGCTTCTCGTTGTTAAGTATGATGTTGGCTGTGAGTTTGTCATATATAGCCTTTATTATGTTGAGGTACTTGCCCTTTATACCCATTTTGTTGAGAGTTTTTATCATGAATGGATGTTGAATTTTGTTGAATGCTTTTTCCTCATCTATGGAGATGATCATGTGGTTTTTATCCTTCTTTTTGTTGATGTGGTGGATGATGTTGATGGATTTTGGAATGTTGTACCATCCTTGCATCCCTAGAATAAATCCTACTTGATCATGAAGGATGATCTTTTTGATGTATTTTTGAATTCAGCTTGCTAATATTTTGAGTATTTTTGCATCTATGTTCATCAGGGATATTCATCTGTAATTTTCTTTTTTTGTGGCATTTTTGCCTGGTTTTGGAGAGTGATGCTGGCCTCATAGAATGAGTTTGGAAGTATTCCCTCTTCTTCTACTCTTTGGAAAACTTTAAGGAGGATGGGTATTAGGTTTTCACTAAATGTTTGATAAAATTCAGCAGTGAAGCCATCTGGTCCAGGAACTTTGTTCTTAGGTTTTTGATTACCAGTTCAATATCGTTGCTGGTAATTGGTCTGTTCATATTTTCTGTTTCTTTCTGGGTCAGCCTTGGAAGGTTGTATTTTTCTAGAACGTTGTCCATTTCTTCTAGGTTATCCAGTTTGTTAGCATATAATTTTTCATAGTATTCTCTAATAATTCTTTGTAGTTCTGTGGTGTCCATAGTGATTTTTCCTTTCTCATTTATGTTTCTGTTTATGTGTGTAGACTCTCTTTTTTTCTTGATAAGTCTGGCTAGGGGTTTAGGGGTTAGTTGTGAGTCAAACCCAATTTCTAAACAAAATAGTTTTCATGGGCTTAATCCACTATTCAGGCTAAGCGTTATGTACGAAACCGACACTTTGAAAAAAAACCTTTATATGCATGTTTCTCAGAAGGCTAGAAAAAACAGACCTAGAAATGGAACCTACAGTGGCTGAAGAGAGGAAGGAATACCACCTCTGTGGCAGATTATACCAGCCACTCAAGGTTCACTTTTGAGTAGCCTCTGTCTCTTCATGTGGCAGTGTTGTGTCTTTTATTCTAAAACTGCAAAATCAAGTACCCTTTTAATCATTAATTAGAAGTCTCAGGGATATCGATTGCAGTTCTTGTGGGCTCTGGCCTTCAATTAACTATCAGTTTCTTAATGATTTCTGATGTTTTTGTTCCAAATACTATGTTAAGTAACTGTGAGGATTAATTCATTTACTCCTCCCAGAAACTCAGGTTGGTAGGTGTCTCATCCTCATTTTGCAGACGAGGAAGCTGAGGGGGAGGAGGGTGGAAGAGCCCGCTCAGCATCACACAGTCAGCAGGCAGAGAGCCCGACCTACGCCACGCAGCCACGCCCCAGACCCGCCCTGTGCTAATTATCAGTTTGTGCCTTCTTTTGGCCAAATTCAAGCTTCAGGCATTATTGGAGTGATTTTGGCTCCTGCTTCCTGTCCTCATCCAGGCCACACCCTGATGGCTCAGTGCTCTGAGCCCCTGGCACCCAGTAGGAGCCGGCAAACCGGAGGGGAGGAGAGCGAGCAACCACTCCCCAGAGCACCAAGGGCCTGGTCTTATTCCTGCCTGGCCGTGGGCAGGTCACCTGGCTCTCTGGACCTCCGGTTTGTGCCCTGGCTGGGTCACCAGCACTCCACCAAGCTGAGACCCAGAAGGACCCTGCCATCTTGGCACTGCCCTTGGTTACGCGGCAAATGAAAAAGCCCTCACAAGCTCTCCGGGACACAGAGATGCCCTCATTCCAGGGCAAAGGCCAGGGACATCTGTGTCAGAGGTGGAGGATGGCCAGGCCTTGGGGTGCTTTCCTGGAGATAGCAGCTGCCAGGAGAAGGTCCCCAGCCTGTCTCTGAGGGCTCCCAAGGCCGGTGGGCCCTGTCCTGTCCCACTCGGGGCTCTGCTTTGATGGGCATGAGGAGGAAGTTGCCACCCTTTTCACTAGGGAAGTGACACACTAGCAGCATGACCCTTCCAAAAATAAGTTGCCTATAAAACTTCAGAATGCCCTTGTTTTACAGCTGATTTGTGCTTTCAGGATGGGTTCATTTGCAGCCTGAACATCATTCGTGAGCCAACTGCCAGCTTTCCTCCTCCCACAGAAGGCTGCCCAACTGCAGGGAGCTGAGCAGAAAGTCTGAAGTTGGGACTCCCAGTGGCCTGCGGCGGTCAGAAGGGGGCTTCTGCCCAGCCAGGGGGCTGGTGCCAGCGCCAGTGGTGGGCAGAGGAGCCCAGCGTGAGTGTCCCCAAGCGGTGAGCTTCCTCGGCCCCATGGGCCTGTGGCCCAGAGTGCCTCATGAGCCGTCCCCCTCTGCTCTCAGTGGCACCTGAGACACGGCCCCCGTCTGCGGTTTTTGTGTGTTTGGCCTGACGCACAAGCCAGGGACAAGCCGTCCCTCAAGAGATCAGTGTGAGGCCAGGCCACGGAGGGATTCAGTTCTGGTGAGGTCAGACCCAGCACATGCCCATCCCCAGTGCAACATCGGGGTGCAGGACCCCTTCCAGCTGCTGGTGTAGCTGGGGGGACTCATGCAGCTAGCATGTGATGGCAGGAAGGCACCTGCCTGTCTCCAAACTGGAAACACATTGGCAGACTGAGATACCAGCTGCAGAGCTTACCGCAGGCCATCCCCGCCCGCGTGTTAGGGCAGCAGCTGTGAAGGTTCACTCACTGAGCCCCAGCCAGAGAGAGAGTGAGTTCCTGAACTGGTGGTTCTGCACTTTAGACAAAGCTGCCTGGTTGCTGTAAGGAGCTCCCTCCTCAAGCTTTCTTTAGACTGCACATTCCTGGGTTCTTGTTGAGAATGTAATTATAACCCTCTGTAATACAAGCCTTTTGTCGCCTATCCCATGGATATACACGATCTCAGATGGCTGGGGCTTCAATAATAAAGAGCAAGTTCTGCCAACACACTTCCCATGATGCCCCTGCTGTCATGAGCCGGGTTGCAGGGCCGCTGTCCCTCCCACCAAACCATCCCCAAAGCCTTGATGGTAAAGGTCATGCCGTCCGCGTGGACTTGGTCAAGTGCTCTGCTGTCACGTGGACTCCGGCTACAGGTGGCAGCCCCATCAGGCTGCCCCCTCCCTGGGCTGACCTCAGAGCCTCCTGCCAGCAGCCGGCCCAGACTCCTCGCTGGGTCTCTTGGACAAGCCCAGGACAGCCGAGGCCTCGGCTGCACACGAGCTGCAGAGCCTCCCCGTGCCAGCACATCAGAGCCTGTGGAAGCAGTGTCCCGGGGCCTGGGGGAGCCAAGGGCCTGGACTGGCTCCTCAGCTAATATTGTGCAGCCCCTGGAAAACCTCTCAACATTTCAGAGCCTCAGGAGCACCAAGAAAATGAAGAGTTGAATAAAAAGGTCTTTAGAAGCTCTTACCAGTTCCAATACTCTATCATTCTGTGGAACAGAAACTATCTCATCCACAAGCAGAAAGGTCCACAAAGTACAGGATTCCTCTCAAGTCATGGGAGTGAAACCTTACTGGCAGCAGTTTTCCAAGCTTTCTTTACAAACATCATCAGATGCCTCCTAGGAGCAAGGCTCTCTCCAGGGTCTGCCGAGGCTCTGGGACGTTTTTGAACTAAGTTTTGTATCAGGCCTTAGCACATGACAGCGTTTTCCCTAGTACCCTGACCCTACCGTGTGCTGGGAAGGCTCACCCAGTCCCTCTGCTCCATTCTGTGTATCCAGTCTGATCTAAAACATGGTGGCCCAAACCGGGAAATTGGTGTTGGGACACTTGAATAGTCATTTTCCAGCGTGTTTGGAAGACAGTGCCCGAGAGTCCCAGGCAAGGGCGAGGGGTGCCACGGAGAGGGTCAGGCAGGCAAGATGGCAGCAGAGCTCTCAGAGGCGGGGCGGGCGAGCCGACGGGAGGGAGGGGAGGCGAGGGGAGGTCGCCCGCTGGAGGGGCCAAGCCTCCGGTTCACTGCCTGTCCGCGCTAGACGACTCCAGGCCAGCCAGCGCACCTAGCTGCCCCGCGGGAGCCGCCACCTGCCGCCACCTGTCTGGGGTGCCTCAGCCCTGCGCAGGGTGGTCCCTCACCGGGTGGGTCCCCACACCTGGGGGGAGAAGCTCCCAGGGGGCTCCCTGTCCCCAGACTGACTGGGTGCCCTCTGCTCCCCGTCCTCAGGTCTGCCACACTGTCACAGCCGCCTGTTTCCTAGTCTATGTCACCGTCCTAGACTCCATGTTCCTCCAGGCCAGGCTGCCCCTTCTCCCTGTAAGGCCCCCAGGGCCCAGCACCTACTCGCGGCAGCGCACAGGCCGGGGAGGGAGGGATGGACTTCTGGCTGGGTGGGGGGGGGAAAGCTGCAGGGCCAGAGGCTCCCAGCTGCAGAAGCTTCTTCCTTCCTGAGCTCACCACCAGCTGCCTGCAGCCCAGCCCGAGGGCCCACGGGTCTGCTTTCTGATGACTTCACCCTGGAGTCACCCTGAGGGACGGCTGGTCCCTATCACTTGGGACTAATGTGTTCACGGGACACCAGAAACAGGAAACAGCCACTGATGCTATGACGGGTGGTGTTTGGTGATTGTTTCAAGCACAAAATTTATTTTTAAAGTGCTTTTTGCAAGAGTTAACTTTAATCCTACAGATCATCTTCTTAAAAGACTTCCAAGACTTGGTTTCTACTCTGTGATTTGTGGGTGCTACAAAGACACCTCCAAAACTTATAACCAGTCCCTTCCCTCAGAAGCTCTAGACCCAAGCCCTGGGACGGGAAGGCCATGGGGTGCCCACCTGCCCTTCTGAAGATCGTGGTCTCCATGGTTTCCATATCCCAGGTCTTCTGCATGCCCCAGAATCCTCCCTGTCCCCTGGGCACTCTGATCTCTCCAGCCTGGGAGACTGGGATGGGGCCCATGCAGCCGGGGCTATCCTGCACTCGATAGCTGCCCTGGAGATGTGCTGCAGACTGGCAGCTTCAAGGTAAATGTCCTTCCCGGATCTCCTTGGACGGGGAGGCCCACCTGCACCCAGGGCCACCCTAGGCAGATCAGTTCCCAAACAGAACAGACGGCTGGTCACTCCCAGGGAACCCAGGCTCTGAAGAGCATCCCCTAGTGCCACCCAGAGTGCTGAGATCAGAACCAGCCCTTCCCCGGGTGGTCCTCAGTCCACCCTCTGCAGGGGGCCTGGGGCAGCCTCCCCAGTCCTCCTCGCTGAGGTCGGCACTGGGGGCACTGCGGGACTGTGCACCGCTGGTGGAAGTGGGCAGCCCTCCAGGAGGCTAGAGCTGCTGGGCGCTGGTGCCCAGCCACAGGGTAGCCCTTGTGGGGAGCCGGTAGGGCCAGGTGGGCAGGAAGAGCACCTGGGAGAGCAGGCTGGGGGCTGCACCCTCGAGAAGAGGAACCCTAGCTTGGGACCCATCTAAGGAAGGCTCCCCACCGATGTGCATGGCCTGAGCAGGGCTGAGGCCTGGTCCTGAGGCTTAGCCAGCAGACTGCCAGCCTCCTCGGGTGTCCACCAGGGCGACTGACAGACATGAGCCAGTTTGGGGCCTCTTCACTCTCCACACCCAGGATGCCAGGGTGTAAGTCCCCGTGCTCCCAGCAGAGTCACTCCTGCCCCGCCACGGGGGCCAGGAGCCCCATCAGCTGTGGCCCTGTCTCTTTGTGCACGTGCAGGAAGGGCCTGGATGGAGTTTTGGTGAGCTCATACTAGGAGAACACCCAGGCGCTGGGGTTTGGGTCTCCGTGGACAGTGGGGCTTTTCCTGGGGAAAATTCAGTAACAGAACCACCTGGACGACATGCCAATTTCTGTGAGGAATCCTTTCACCACACTTAGATATGTGCACTTCTTGGATGGTGTTGCCCAGAAATGGATCTGAAGGCCCTGCTGTGTGTTCCCTGTGGAATCTGCCTGGCTGTGGTCACGGCAGGGGTGGGGAGACCGCAGCCAAGGCTCCCCGCCAGGGCGCAGTGCTGGCTCGGAGACACTGCAGGTTCACGGGGACAGCCACCATCTTGGCTCTTCTGCTAGAAATGGCAATGCGGGCGTTTTGCATCTTACTGTAAGTTAGAAAAAATTCAAGTGAAAGTACAGAAGGGAAAAATATTAACAGGTGGTGTTTCAGACCAGTGCTTCTTTTTCTCTTTGTTTGAGAGGTGAGGACTGAAAACCACACAGAGCATTTGGAAGGACACTAGACTTGCCCGCTGGGGCTGGACACATGCTCACTCACCCCGTGAAGTCCACCTCACTCCTGCCCAGAGGCACAGGGTGAACCCCCCGTACTGTGAGCCCTGAGCTTAGCTGGGCGCAGGCTGGTGTTGGCCTGGGCCTTTCCTCTGCCAGGCCCACCTGGGGAGCTGTCAGAGCTACGCTGACGTATCTGCTGCTTCCCATCTGGGGTCAGCCTTCCTCCCAAGTGTTCTTCATTGGAAGGGACCCTTTGGGTGTGCCATGGACTCCCTGTTCCATGCAGATGTAGGAACTGTGAGCAGAGAGTAAACCTTGCGTGAAAGCAAAATGCATGCCAACAGGCTGGGTATGTTGGGAGCAGACCAGCACTGGTTGTTGTTAGCTGCACACTTAGGAGGCTAAGATGCTGAACAATATCACTCTTAATGTATCACTCTCACAAGCCTGACTCCACTCACTAATGAGCCATGTGGAAGCCAGCCCTACCTGTTTTGCAAATTGGACAGAGGACAGTTTTTGGTGAAGAACCAGAAATGTTTACAGAACTGTTATGACCTTTCCCTCTCTAAGTCAATTCCCTGTTTATCTCTCAGCAGCTCAGAAGCTTGGGGGATCTAGTCTTCTAGGGAGGGTGCCAAGAATGAAGGTGGGGGCACTCTCCTCTGTCTCCTGGTGAGACCCAGCTGCATCTCCTAGCCAGGCTGTAAGGCGGAAGGGAGCAGACTGAGGCCTGAGTGAATTTCACAGAGACATGGACACAAAACAAGGCAGCATTTCACTTCAGCCTGGGCTCCCAGTTGGTGTCAAGGACTCTTGAGCTCTGCTGGCAGGAGTAGTGGCCATGACTGAGGGCTCTCCACACCAGGGAGCATGGACCAGAGAAGACAGGTGGTGACCAGGCCTGAGCACGGTCCAGGGGCCCTGAGGAATCAGTGTGCAGGGTGGCAGGCAGGTGGCTGTGCCTCCAGGGGACCGGGCAGAGGACTGAGCAGTCAACAGTTTTGGTATTGTCCCCAAGGAACAGGAGAGGCTGTCCTTGCCTTGAATACACCACTTAAGTGTGGAATGTTTCATGCAAATCGTAGCTAGAAAGGTTTTAAAAGATGTACAGAATGTGGTATGGCCAAAAGGAAGTGTAATCACTATTCATACAGCAAAGCCAATACAAGGATAGTCCCTTGCTCAGGGTCTGGCCCCCAGGGCCCACCTGGCCACAGCAGCACAGTGGCCCTGAGCTGGGGTGCACCCAGGGCAGGACAGAGCCTGCTTGCAGGCCTCAATTGGGCTGAGTGTCATTGGTGACTGGTCCACAAGGTGACAGTGGGCTTGCCCAGGACGGACCACTTACCTTTTCATTTTTCCTCTCATCTGGCTTGCATTCCGTGCTGGTGGGGCTGGATGTTGACAAGCCACTGATGGGCACCCCTCGGGCCTCCCCGCTGAGGCTGGCAGCGCTGATGTTGGGAGGTGTGATGGCTGATGCTGCTGACGTGAGCAGGATGGCTGGCCGGGGGCACAGGGTCCCAGTGGCCGGGTGCACCGGGGGCTGGTGGACGTGCTGTGGGGACACCACCGAGTGGGGCCTGAGGCTGGCAGTGGGCAGGCGGGACGGGGAGTTCTGGGTGTGCAGGGGCGACACTGTGGCCGTCGGTCGGTCCTGAGCCTGAGCTGAGGCGTGGACAGCTGGAGCATGGGTCAGAGAGTGGGGTTGAGAGGTCAGTTTACAACCTGCAGTGCAAGACAGGACTCTCCCTGGGCTCCCCTCCCAGTCCCTACCCACAGCCTTCTGTCTCCAGGCCTGGCCCCACTTCAGGGCTGAGCAACCCTGAAAAGGCACCGCCCCCGCCTCCCCACTTCCCAGGGTGGAGCTGGAAGGTGTGTTCCAAGGCTGCCATGAGCACAGCATGTTTCCAGATCTCTGTGAAGTCTTTGAACTAGTCTTCTCGGCCGTGGTGAACTAACACCTTGGGAGATTTTCAAAAACACCCTTGTTAGAATGTTCATAGAAGCAAAGCCTATGAAAGATGCTGAAGAAACCTCAAGATGCCCCCAAATTGTGAGACCCGCTGCGTGAAAGTGGGCCTGCCCACAGTGCCACCGGATGCGCTGGCCCCAAACTGTGGCAGCCTTCCTCTCTCACACTTGGCACTTGACCCAGCTGGGCATGCGGGACTACTTAGCTGGTGGCGATCGAGTGGGAAAGCAGCTGAGCCTTGAGGTGAGCCCAGAGCCTGCAATCTGTCTGCACATCGAAGCCACAGGGGTCCTGAGTTTGCGGAACTGGAGCCTCCCACTAGGAATCCCCCCTGCTACCGCAAAAATGCCCCATAAAGGTGTCGCAGTCTAAATGCGTAACACTTGTAAAAGTCTGCCATTTGAAAAGTTAGTTTCCTCTCTACACAGCACTGCTTTAAAATTAATACTCTATAGCTTGCGTGAAGAATTGCCTCCTAATTACCAACAAATAGGAGAGCATGAGACACACCAGAGAGACAGTGTTCATAGCCTGGGCTGGTCTCACCCAAAAGGAGAGAGAGCCACAGGTGGGGGCAGCAGGCAGCCCTCAGACCAGCGTCCCATCTAATGTCATGCAGCCCACACTCAGCTGTTTTTGCATTGTTATGCCAGAGGAAAGTGATTTTATTCTGCTGTTACTTTCTATCACTAGAATTCATGGCCTTCATGCTTCAAAAAAAAAAACTGATGCAATAAAACAACATTCTAAGCCCCCGATAA
Organism: Phataginus tricuspis; assembly: GCA_029783875.1. Classification (NCBI taxonomy): domain Eukaryota; kingdom Metazoa; phylum Chordata; class Mammalia; order Pholidota; family Manidae; genus Phataginus; species Phataginus tricuspis. Next base: position 25,445,672 of record JAQQAC010002629.1, on the reverse strand, counting down.
GCGTGGATGCCCAGGATGCTCCTCAGTCCGGACGCACATCCCCGGCACGTGAAGGAGCTCAAGCCCCAGTACCTGCAGCCAGCTGCTCCTCTGAGAGCTGCCCAGGAAGGACTGGTGAGATCTAATTATGGCTGGGGGCTCTCCAGGGCTCAGGCCACGGCCTCTGTTTCTAGGAGGTGAAATATATAAAGGCTGATTTATGGGTTTAAGAAACTACTTGGGGTTGGGATGGGTTTGGATATTCACTCAATGTGTCTCTGCCATTTCTGAAGACCAGGTCAGGCAGTTATGCAGACCAAGGAAGTTGCTTGGGTCCCTTAATACCCCCAGGGAGCCCACCGCAGGGACTGTGCTCCTGGGGCCATTTATCTGCCACTCCCAGCTGCCTGAACTCTCCTTCACCCCAGCCTGCTGGCCCTGCCACGGGGAAGGGAAGGCATCCGGAAAACACAGTCTGCAGGGGCTACTCTGGCCCCTGGCTGCCTGCGGGGGGCCAGGGCTGGTGAGCCCTCCCGAGCCGCCCAGCGGCCTTGCTAACAGATGCCCAGGAGGGATGGTGCCCCAGGCCTTCCTGCCGCCATGCAATCTCTCTGCCTTCTCTCCCAATCTCTCCCCTCCCTCTTCCCCTCAGCCACCCTGGCCCCTGACTGCCCATCACGCATGCACGCTGGCTCCCACTGCCGATGCTCGGTGCCAGCACGTGAGCGCACAGACCGCCTTCCCCCACAAAGCTTGGCCACCACCTCTCAGACTCCCGTCCTAACCACCAGATAACAGCGCGGCCTGCCTTCTCCAGTCTTGGCCCCTCTTGCCCTCTTATACTGTTCCTCTTCTCCCAGGCATCCTCTCCTTCTGACGACCTGTACAATATGCTCTTTGCTCCGCACTGAGTGTCCCCCGTCTGTCCTCCACTACAGTGCGAGCTCCACAATGGTGCCTGGCATGCAGAAGGGGCGTAATAAAGTTTTTCAATGAATGAATGAGTCTTTGAGGAAAGAGAACCTCATCTGAAACATCTTGACAGACTGCACAGAACCGAAGCGCTGGAGGAGAAAGAGCCCGTGAGGAGAAGCATGACTCATCACGCTGGAGCGGAAGGTGCTGGGACCCCACTGACGGCCAGTAGGATGTGCCTTAATTTCACCTGACCCTGTGCTGCCCCAGGCGGCTGTCCCGCTAGGGATCCTACTCGCCCAGCCACCTACCCCACAGAGGCAGGCTGCTTCAGGAGAACTGCTGTTCCCGCCTCCGGATCCCCTCCGCTCCTGAGCCCTCTGGCGTACTTCAGTAGTCTGGGGCCCTGAGTGCCGAGAGCCCTCGTCCATTCACTGCTCTGTCCCAGTGCCCGGAATGTTCCTGGCACCCAGCAGGTGCTCCATAACGAGCTGAACAGATGCATGACCTACGTCTCTGTCAGCTTTGTCCTTCCCTTACCCCCAGGTTCACCATACCCACTTCATGGAGGAAAGGAAAACGGGTCCTCCACAGCTTCAGGCCCCCTCTCTATAACTCCCCCCCACATGGCCCAGCCCTCCGGCCTCGAGGGTAGGTCCCCGGGTGGAGTTCCTTCCCCAGCTTCCTGACCTCAAAGCTCTGTTAGCCTCCCTCCTGTGACTTACCAACCAACCAAGGTAAGTGGGTCCCACTGATGCAATCGACCTCCTGCTATTCTTGTCTTCTTGTAGCTAGTACCTCCTTTTCCTGGGCTTCTTACACCTGAAATAGTGTCTGTGCTGGCTTTCTCACTTGGCGTTCCCTGCTCTGTATGATCTGCATTTGCTCCACAGCAGTTTCCATCTCTGCTCCGCATGCTGGTTAAATTCCTAAGTTTCTTAAACTGAAACTGGAGTGATTGATTTGAGACTTTATTTTCTAATGGACACATTTAGTGCCATAAATTTCCTCTTAAGCACTGCTTTACTGGCGTCCCAGGAAGCCTGACATGCTGTGTTCATTTCATGCAGTTCACAATGCTTCCTAGTAACACTTCTGATTTCTTTGACGCACAGGTTATTTTGAAATGCGCCATTTAGTTTTCAAGTCTTTGGGGATATCTTGTGTTCTAACTCTATGTGGTCAGGGAATGGAGTTCGTGTGACCTGAATCCTTTTAAATTTATTGAGATTTAAATGTTCTGGCCCAGAACAAGGTCTGCCCTGATAAGTGTTCCGTGTGGACCTGAACGTGAGCTGTGCCGTAGCTGGATCGAGTGCTCCATGTCCATCAGGCTGGTCACGATGTGGTGCTAATGTTCTATATTCTTACAATATTCTGCCTACTATTCTAACAACTATTGAGAGTTTTGAAAATCTCTTTTGACTACAGCCGTGGATTCGCCCATCCGGCTTTGCAGCTCTATCAGTAACTTCTTATATATTCTGTAGCTCTGCCCTTTGATGCGTTTAGTTCTCTCAGTGAACCGATTCCCCCTTATTATGAAATTACCTTTGTTCGTAATAATACTATTTGTTTTAAAGTCTACTCTGTCTGATATTAATATAACCACCCCAGATTTCTTTTGATTAGTATTGGCATGGTACAGTTGACCCTCATTATTCAGAGACAGTTAAGCAAATTCTCTTACAAGCTAAAATTGATTTATAACCCCCAAATCAAAGCCTGTGGTGTTTGTGCAGTCATTCTCAGACACTCTCAAATTCTCAGCAAAGAATCTGAGTCACTGCCACACATGTTCCCCAATGAGGTGCAACAGGGTGATGCGCCGTCTGGTTCCGGCTCATACAGAGATGCCCAGGGACGGAGATGGGAGGGGCCGGGCAGGGCAAGAAACCCCAGCTCTGGGCCAGCTGGACGGGTCTGAATGCCATCTGTTAATGGTCACTTAACATTTCTGAACCCCATTTTCTCTTTTGTAAGATAAAAAAACTACCAGAATGAGTTATTTTTAGTATTTAAGATTTTAATCTATGTGAGATACATGCACATATTTCACTTGGGAGCAATAGTTCAGTATTCATTAATTCACTGTTCATAGAAACATTATAGAACAGAGCTACTGTGAATAATGAGAATCAACTGTATATCTTGTTCCACCCTTTCATTTTTAACTTATTTGTGTATTTGTATTTAAGAATTAAAATGTTTCCTCTTCACAGCATATGTTGGCTCTTGTTTCTTTTTTCTTTTTGAAATACTACCTGACAATCTCTGCATTCTATTTCAAGTTAGAGTCACATTTATACTTAATGTGATTACTTACATGAGTAGGTTCAAGCCTACATTTCATGACATTTGTTCTGTTTGACCTTGTGTGTGGTCTGTGTTCCTTTTCCCTTGTCCTTACGACTCCTTTTGGATGGATCGGAAGTTTTTGTGATTCTTTATAATCTGTTAGCCTATTTACAGTACTTCTTCGTTTTGATGTTTAGTGGTTGCTCACATCGTTAATGTATCATTGTCTGTCTTCAAGTGAGTCCATGACTTTAATAATACCTGGTACTTCCATTTCTCCACTCCCGGCGTTGATGTGTTTGCATTAGATATTTTACTTTTAGTTATGTCTTAAATCTCAACTGCATTGTTTTTATTTTTGTTTAAACAGTTACAGTTTAAAGGTATTTAAATAATAAGAAAAAACATATATTTACCTATGCAGTTACCATTTCTAGTGCTAATTTCTTTGGTAGATCCATGCTTTCAACGGATACCATTTTCCATCTACCAAAAAGAACTTTAAAACACTTTTCATGATGTGGGCCCATTGGTGATGAAATCTTTTAGCTTGACAATGTGTGAATAATTCTTTACTTCCATTTTTTTAAATTTATTTTGGTATCATTAATCTACAATTACATGTGCAATATTATGGTTATTAAACTACCCCCTTCATCAGGTCCCTCCCACAACCCCATTGCAGTCACTGTCCATCAGTGTAGTGAGATGCTATAGAGTCACTACTTGTCTTCTCTGAGTTGTACAGCCCTCCCCGTGCCCCCCAACATTACATCCGCTAATCGTAATGCCCCTTTTACCCTCTTATCCCTCTCTTCCCACCGATCCCCCCCAGTCCCTTTCCCTTTAGTAACTACTAGTTCATTCTTGGGTTCTGTGAGTCTGTGGCTGTTTTTTCTTTCAGTTTTTTTCTTTGCTTTTATGCTCCACATATGAGTGAAATCATTTGATGCTTGTCTTTTTCCACATGGCTTATTTCATTGAGCATAATACCCTCTAGCTCCATCCATGTTGTTGCAAATGGTAGGATTTGTTTTCTTCTTATAGCTGAATAATATTCCATTGTGTATATGTACCACCTCTTCTTTATCCATTCATCTACTGATGGACATCTAGGTTGCTTCCATTTCTTGGCTATTGTAAATAGTGCTGCAATAAACATAGGGGTGCATCTGTCTTTTTCAAACCGGGCTGCTGCATTCTTAGGGTAAATTCCTAGGAGTGGGATTCCTGGGTCAAATGGTATTTCTATTTTGAGTTTTTTGAGGAACCTCCATACTGCTTTCCACAGTGGTTGAACTAATGTGCATTCCCACCAGCAGTGTAGGAGGGTTCCCTTTTCTCCACATCCTCGCCAACATTTGTTGTTGTTTGTGTTTTGGATGTTGGCTATCCTCACTGGTGTGAGGTGATATCTCATTGTGGTTTTAATTTGCATTTCTCTGATGATTAGCGATGTGGAGCATCTTTTCATGTGCCTGTTGGCCATCTGAATTTCTTCTTTAGAGAAGTGTCTATTCATGTCCTCTGCCCATTTCTTAATTGGATTATTTGCTTTTTGTTTGTTGAGGTGCATGAGTTCTTTATATATCTTGTATGTCAATCCCTTATCGGATATGTCATTTATGAATATACTCTCCCATACTGTAGGATGTCTTTTTGTTCTACTGATGGTGTCCTTTGCTGTACAGAAGATTTTCAGCTTGATATAGTCTCACTTGTTCATTTTTGCTTTTGTTTCCCTTGCTCGGGGAGATATGTTCATGAAGAAGTTGCTCATTTTTATGTCCAAGAGATTTTTGCCTATGTTTTTTTCTAAGAGTTTTATGGTTTCATGACTTACATTCAGGTCTTTGATCCATTTTGAGTTTACTTTTGTGTATGGGGTTAGACAGTAGTCCAGTTTCATTCTCTTACATGTAGCTGTCCAGTTTTGCAAACACCAGCTGCTGAAGAGGCTGTCATCTCCCCATTGTATATCCAAGGCTCCTTTATCATATATTAATTGACTGCATATGTTTGAGTTAATGTTTGGATTTTTCTATTCTATTCCACTGGTCTGTGGGTCTGTTTTCTGCCAATACCAAATTGTCTTGATTACTGTGGCTTTGTAGTAGAGCTTGAAGTCAGGGAGCGTAATCCCCCTGTTTTATTCCTCCTCAGGATTGCTCTGGCTATTCGGGGTCTTTTGTGGTTCCATATGAATTTTAGAATTATTTGTTCCAGTTCACTGAAGAATGCTGTTGGTATTTTGATAGGGATTGCGTTGAATCTGTAGATTGCTTTAGGTAGTATAGCCATTTTGACAATATTTATTCTTCCTAGCCAAGAGCATGGGATGAATTTCCATTTGTTAGTGTCCTCTTTAATTTCTCCTAGGAGTGTCTTGTAGTTCTCAGAGTACAGGTCTTTCACTTCCTTCATTAGGTTTATTCCAAGGTATTTTATTCTTTTGTTTTTTGTAAATCATTTTTTTATATAATTAATTTTGATCATTAATCTACAATTACATGTGCAATATTGTGGTATTAAACTACCCCCTTCATCAGGTTCCCCCCACCAACCCCATTACAGTCACTGTCCATCAGCATAGTGAGATGCTATAGAATCATTACTTGTCTTCTCTGAGTTGTACAGCCCTCCCCGTGCCCCCCCACCTTACATCTGCTAATCGTAATGCCCCTTTTACCCTCTTATCCCTCCCTTCCCGCCCATCTTCCCCAGTCCCTTTCCCTTTGGTAACTATTAGTCCGTTCTTGGGTTCTGTGAGTCTGCTGCTGTTTTGTTCCTTCAGTTTTTTTCTTTGTTCTTATACTCCACATATGAGTGAAATCATTTGATACTTGTCTTTTTTCTCTTGGCTTATTTCACTGAGCATAATACCCTCTAACTCCATCCATGTTGTTGCAAATGGTAGGATTTGTTTTCTTCTTATGGCTGAATAATATTCCATTGTGTATATGTACCACCTGTTCTTTATCCACTCATCTACTGATGGACACCTAGGTTGCTTCCATTTCTTGGCTATTGTAAATAGTGCTGCGATAAACATAGGGGTGCATCTGTCTTTTTGAAACTGGGCTGCTGCATTCTTAGGGTAAATTCCTAGGAGTGGGATTCCTGGGTCAAATGGTATTTCTATTTTGAGTTTTTTGAGGAACCTCCATACTGCTTTCCACAATGGTTGAACTAATTTGCATTCCCACCAGCAGTGTAGGAGGGTTCCCTTTTCTCCACATCCTCGCCAACATTTGTTGTTGTTTGTGTTTTGGATGTTGGTCATCCTCACTGGTGTGAGGTGATATCTCAGTGTGGTTTTAATTTGCATTTCTTGGATGATTAGCGATGTGGAGCATCTTTTCATGTGCCTGTTGGCCATCTGAATTTCTTCTTTGGAGAAGTGTCTTTTCATGTGCTCTGCCCATTTCTTAATTCGATTATTTGCTTTTTGTTTGTTGAGGTACATGAGGTCTTTATATATTTTGAGGTGTTTTATTCTTTTTGATGCAATTGTGAATGGAATTGTTTTCCTGATTTCTCTTTCTGTTAGCTCATCGTTAGTGTATAGGAAAGAACAGATTTCTGTGTGTTAATTTTGTATCCTGAAACTTTGCTGAATTTAGATATTAGTTCTAGTAGTTTTGGAGTGGAGTCTTTAGGGTTTTTTATGTACAATATCATGTCATCTGCAAATAGTGAGAATTTGATTTCTTCTTTACCAATCTGGATGCCTTGTATTTCTTTGTTTTGTCTGATTGCCGTGGCTAGGACCTCCAGTATTATGTTGAATAACAGTGGAGGAGAGAGTGGGCATCCCTTCTTTACTTCCATTTTTGAAGGAAATATTTCTGAGTCTAGCATCCTAACTGGATATAGATTTATTTCTTTTGGTTATGCCACTGTCTTCTAATCTAAAGTGTTCCTGACAAGAAATATACTTTTATCCTTATTTTTCTCCTACTTTAATGTAGTATATATCTTTTTTCCTCTTGTTGCTTTTAAGATTATATCAAAGATTTTGAATAATTTCATTATAATTTGCCTCATAGTTTTATACAAAATCTGTATAACTTGGTGTAGTTTTCCCCATATTTCTTGCACTTGGGGGACACCAACTGTCATTGATCTGTGAGTTTATAGTTTTCATAAAATTTAGGATGGTTTGGGCCATTATTTCTTCAAATAATTTTTCTGCCTCACCTTTTTCTCCTTTACTTTGAGGGCTCCAATTACAGGTATATTAGTTTGCTTGAAGTTGTCCCATTGCTTACTGATGCTGTGTTCATTAAAAAAAAATTCTCTTCATATCCATTTCATTTTTCATAGTTTCTATTATTATGCCTTGAAGTTCACTAATGTTTTCTTCAGCAACATCTAGTCTGCCATTAATTCCATCCAATGTATCCACACTGTAGTTTTTATTTCTAGAATTCGTTTGGGCCTTTCAAATATCTTCCATGTTTCTATTTAACTTTATGAGCATTTGGAATGCAATTATAGTATCTGTTTTAATGTCTGCAAATTCTAACATCTGTGTCAGTTCTGGGTCAGTTTTGATTATCTCGTCATTATGGATCATATTTTCCTGCTCCTTTGTATGCTTGTAATTTTTTTATTGATATCAGACATTGTTATTTTTATGTTGTTGAGAGCTGGATATTTTCATATTCCTATAAATATTATTGAGTTTAGTTCTGGCACAGTTAAATTAATAGGAAACAGTTTACTCTTTTTGAGTTTGATATTGGTTAGATGGGACTAGAACAGCACTCAGTCCAGGGATAACATTCCTCACTACTGAGGCAAGACCCTTCTGTGCAGATTAGTCCAGGCCCTGTGTTGCTGCTTTCCCCAGTCTGGCTAGTGGGAACAGGCACGATTTCCAGTGCTCCGTGGAAGCAGGGCAGATGGCACTGGTCCTCTTTCATTGTTTTCCTGGTTTTGCACAGTTTCTTCACATGCATACACCGTTCAGTTCTCAGATGCCACTCAAGAGGACACTGTGCGTGCCCTGGGGCTTTCTTTCTTTCATGGCTGGCGTTCCATCCTTCAAATTCCAGCCGCCTCTGTTGCCCAGACTCTCAACGGCACATCGTCTCCTTGGGAGCCTGCCTGTGCCATGCCCGGCACTGCTCTGCCGCCAGTAAGCTGGGACTCATGCCTTTGTTTCTCATCTCTCATGGATCACTGCCCCTTGTCTACTAATAGCCAGTGTCTCATGCAGCGCTGTTTTATATATTTGTCTGTGTTTTTAGTTGTTTCCAGCGGGAGGGTAAATCCTGTCCTCATCACTTTACCTTGGTCATAAGTAGACGGCTTTATCCTTTAGATACAAAAATATGATTATAGCTATTATTAAAAACCGTCTAATGTGTCCATTGCCTTTAGGATAAAAACTGAAATTCCTTGACGTGGTCTAAAGAGCCTTCACGAAATGCCTCTGCTCAGCTTTCAGCTTCTCCACAAGACACTCGTCCTCTTGCTACCTTCGTTCTCCACACTGACCTCACATCAGTTTCCGAGGGCGCCTGTCCTCTGCCCGCCTGGCGGCTTACCCATGCTTCTGTTCTCACCTGGCTCCACTGCTGATGCTATATTCTGCCCATTCTAAGATACAGACATGAATCTGGCCTCTGCAGAAAAATTGCCGACAGCAGCTTGACCTTCTCTTTCTGTATCTTTGCTCAGTCACATCCAGATAAAGTCACCCAGAGACGACAGCCTCCCTCATTGCCAGGCCCTTGCCCCCGCTTGGGCCTCTGCTGGAACTCTGCTTCATCTGCCGATGGCTCCTGTTTGTACTGTAAGAATCCAGGCAGCGGCACCTCCTCTTGAAAACTTTCCATAGACTTCTCTCTGCCACTTTCCTTCCCAAACTGAAGGAGGTCTCTCTCCTCTGTGCTTTTGTGATAGCCTCCTTGTGCCTCTGCCACAGTGCCTTTCAGACTCTGTTATGAGCATTTGTTTTCTTGTCCTTCTCTCTAATGGGGGTATAAATGAGGTCTCTGTGGTTCTTCTCTGTATCTCCAGACCCTACTAGAGTGCCTTATGTGTACCTAGCTCGCTTTCAGTGCTTTTTGCTGGTAGATAAATGACTGTAGAAGGTTCTTGCACCCGCTAAGCACTGTTATGAGGATGTGTGGATGCTGGAACTTTCCAGGGAGAGTTCTGCCCTTGGAAAAGGAGTTATATTAATCAAGTAGAACAAATCATATTGGATGTTATGGCCAATGCAATTAAGCCTTTGTCAAACTGCCTGCCTCTGGCTGAAGATGAGAACATTGATGAAATGCCTCTCAACTGCCTGGGTTGGGGTCTGCTGAAATGGGCAATTACTGCAGTGAACAATCCATTACTTGTACTGTCAACAGTGTTTTTTCTCTCTCTAAATGCAGAATGAAGTGGAAAATGCTGTGGGAACTCAGTGACATTTAATTTACTGATATGCGTAGGAGCCATTCTTTAACCCAGCTGTGACAGCAATCGTGGGGGACCGGCATTAGGTTGGGATGTACTGGAGAAGCAGCTTTAACCATCCTGAGCTTTGCTCTTCCCATATGTAAAACTGAACTGATGGAAGAGAATGCTTTCCATACCATGTGGTTACTATGGCAATCGATGACTGAGATGCACTGACTGATATGCCCCTAGCTATGCCAATTTCTTTTCATTCTGCTTGCTACTCCACAGAGGAGGAAATGAGTGGCAGGTCTCATTTTCTTCTTGGAATCGAGATAGTTGCTAGCAAGGTGTAGCATGGGAAGGCTGTGGTGCCAGCATGTGCACTCCCGGCGAGGGGCAGGCTGCCCAGCTTTCTAGTCACAGTGGACTTAGAACCTTTTGGGCGGCACACTACAGTGACTGGACGAGGTGTCTGTAATCAGGGGGACCTGGCTTGGGACTTTCCCTGCCTGTGTGCTTCAGGGCCAAGGAAATCAGTATCTCGGCATGCTTCTCACACAGCCCCAGCACGCTGGTCAGGAAGCTCTGTGGGGGCTCACTCCATCACTTGGCATCCCTACCTAGAGGCTCCCAACAAATGCGACCAGATGAACTCAAGCTGTGCTATCAGCAGGTCTGGTTGGAAGGTAATGGTCAGGGCGGAGGCCGGCACCAGATAATATGACTGAAGAGCTCTTTCTGTACCAGGATCCCACAGGCCAGAGTTGCAAACAAAAACAAAGAACTCATCATTGACTAATTTAAGCAAAAATAATATATATGAGAGATGATTAGGCACTGATGGAGTCTCGGAATGGCAGAGTCAGTCCTGGAAGCTCTACACCCAGGGCAGGACCTGGCCCACCCGGGAGGCCCCATGGGAGCGTGGACACCACCGAGCATGAGGCCAGATGTCCACCCTGCTGCTGTGAAGGGCTGCATGATGACACCATCTCCATCCCCCAAAGGGGCCTCCCAGGTCTTTGTCTTCTGGATGGAGGTCACATGCAGGAGTGTGTCCCCGGGGCCTAGGTCACGTGCCTGTGCCTCGCCTGCAAGGTGGGCTGGACAGACAGGGTCCTCCTTGTACTATGGCCAGGTGGGGCACACGCATGGGATGTGGGCCCCACAGGAGGCTCTTCCGAATCAGCCAGTGGGGCTCAGTGGGGCTAGTGCCCGCAGCACCTCTCAAAGCCGCATGTCATTATCATCCCCACAAGCCAGGGCCCTTCAGATCTCTTGTGGGCCGGGGGACACTGCTGTCACCCTCCCTGTCTACCAGCCCAGAAACCTGAAAGTGGCCTTGCTCCTTGCTCGCTGTGAGCCCTGCGCGCCGTGCAGCCCGCCTCCTGCTCCCGACTGCTCTGTCTCCTGAACATCTTGGCACTCCGCCCCAGTTCTGCAGCCCCACTTGGGGGGCCAGGCCCACTGTCCTCTCTCACTTGGGGATAGCAACACCCTTCTAGGGGCTCCAGCCTCAGGCTGCTCCACATCAGCTCTTCCTCCCTATGGTGCCTGGAGGTATTTGCTAAAGTGTCATCCCTCTTGCTTAAAATCCCTTGGTGGGTGTCCATGGCCTTTATAAGAGAATTCAGCCTCCTAGATCTTGGGTGACAATGTGTATTTACTCCTCAGCCTCTCCGGTAAGGTGCTTATTCTCCGGAATAAAGACAGCTACGGCGTACTTACTATATACTAGATATGCCCTGCCAGAGGGTCCTCACACAATGGCCCGGAGGCAAGTTCCATTTACACAGGAAGAAACGGGGGCCATGGGGTTCGTGGCGGCCCCAGCATTCACGCGTGGGTCTGTCTGCCCCACCCCACCCCCGCACATGCGCGACTCTAGCCAGGCCTCTGCCCTGTCTCCACGGCATTGCTTGCAGCTGGCAGAATAAGAACGCGCTTTCTCCCACTTCTGCTCGTCTGCTTGCTCCTCTCCTCCTCCCTCCAAAGGCTCCTTCCTTGTTCCCCTGCCTCACTGCTGCTTTCCTCCCCTCGGAGCCTCGCCAGCCCTCCCTGCATCACTGCCACGTGGCCCCTCCTCACAGCCGGCCAGTCCTCGAGGCCGAGAGCTGGGGTGTCCCGTTTCACAGGCTGACAGAAGGGGCCTGGCTCTGGGTACCCAGGGTGGCTCATGTCACATGCAGCATCCTCCAGGGGCACAGTGGTTCTTCCTGCTGCAGGGAGCCGGGTGGCATCAGCCTGGCGACATGCAGGCCTGTGTCCCAAGAGTGTGCGCGGGTATGTGTGGGCCGACAGGCACTTCCCGGCCTCATGTCCTGCCAGCTGTGACTGGGAGGAAATGGCCCCGCTGTGCTGCAGGCTGTGTTGTCTTCCCACACTCAGAGGCTCTCTGGAGCCTTTGTAACAGCCATCTTCTGGCTAGATTCTAAAAACAGTGGGTTTTATTGCTCCAAAGATTTTACACAAGGCCTTACTTGGAGGACAGATGATTTCTGAGAGGATAAGCTTGGGGTGGGAAAAGGAATTCTGTGCATTTAGATGAAATCCGGAGTCACCTCCTCCCGACCTGGGCCCCTCTCAGCGCTCGGGGGCGGCACTGCTGGCTCCACGGTCTCAGAGTTACTGGTGTGGTCCCCAGGAGCACCCGTGTGTCAAGCTCCAGCCCGTTAGCTCGGTGCTAAGCTTCTTCACGCCTTTCAGACCCACCCCATAATTCCTCTTCAACTACACCATTCAGGGAGCGAACGAATGCTGTTTGAATTCAGTCAGTCTCTGGATAAAGCCAGCATGGAGGGCAAGAGTCAACGACCATCACTCCCTCCAGCCTCAAAGCATCTCAGAAGGAGCTCTGGGTCTGGGCCTTGTTACCAGCCCTGGAGAGACATGCTGTCCACTGAGGAACCCTGGACACTGGCACAGGGAAGGCCCTCACAGCCAGTCCATGGTGCCTTGTGGGGTCGTCCAAAGGCACCAGAGTCAATCTTATTAGTCCATGCAGGCCTCTGGCTACAATGAAATGTATAAATATTTGTGAATTCTGTAAACCTTTTCAGCTGCCAGGATAGGGGAATATGGTCAGTCAATAAATTTCCAGGAGATTAGCAAGAGTTTACGGTTATGATTAGCAAACAGAACTTGCCCCACCATGGACAGCTTGAGACCTGGGCCAAAATGTTTCTCATGATTTGTGCCCCCGAGACCTCCCCTTCTCAGAGTAAAGCCCCTGGTCCCTGGTACATACCTGTGGGGACAGCACTGTGGGCCTGGTCGGCCACTGGCTGGGCTGAGTGCCGCAGGCAAGTGCCCATTGCAGGAGAGGCTGGCTGGTGAGGGGCCTGGGCTGTGCTGAGGGGAAGGGCGGGCCTCGTGGCAGGCGCTGGGCTGCTTAGACTCCCACCACCTGGGTGGATGGTCGTGGCGATCCCTTTGGCCAGTGGAGACCCTGCAGCCACGTTATTCCGGGGCAGCCCAGCGCCTCCTACAGGAACCCTGAGGACATAAAGTACAATCGAGTCAGGAAAGGGCAAAGATGCTGCATGGCACAGGCTGCTGGCAGAGGCCCGTTCGCCTGGTGCTCGGGTCTCTGCAAGGCAAGGTCATGCAGTCCAGGGCTCAGACCCTGAAGCAAACCCCTGGAGGCCAATGGGGCCCAGAGCTCAAGCTTGACAGCAGCTCACCCGAATAAAACCATATGGGGTTAACTCTCGGTGTGATGGGAGCCAGTTACCATTGAAGAAATAGTAAAAGAACCCCGAGAACCAGGCAGGATCCAGGCAATCGGATATTCTGTATCAGAGCTACTGCCTAGATTTTTTCTAGCAGCTGTGTGTTCCCAAACACGTCCAGCAAGAGCGGATGACTCAGCCACACCCACAGGCTCGGACACATCTGGCCTGTGGGGAGTGACGGCAAGGACCCGGCCCCTCCCGGACGTGCCCTCCTGCTTCTGCCGGTCTCTGGGAAGAGGCGCAGACAGACCGCGTCCTGCTGGGGGTGCCAGGGAGCTTGCGGCTTCATACCAGACGCAGATGCCCTTTCACCTGGGCTTCAGAGGACACCAGAGAGTTGTTCAGAAATACAAAAGGAGCACTGGGACTCTGGAAACAGGCTTACAGTCCTTTGGCCCTACATGTTCATGCGTGAAACCCATGCGCTGGCAAATGGGGGCAACATACAGCAGCATCTGGGGCTTGGAAACTTTTGTGGGTCCAAGAGCTGTGTCAGCCTCCCTGCTGTCCCCTCAGGTCTAGGTCACGAGGCGGGGAAGCCATGCATGGGACAGGACAGTCACTGCGAGGCCATGGCTTCTGGCCAGGTTGGAGGGCCCCATCTCCATGGGCTGGTACTGCTGGGCCATGACTCCAGCCCGGGAAGAGCCTGCAGCGCTGACCCAGTGCTTCTGCAGAACAGCTCTGGGGAATCAGCCTCCTGGGACCTGGACCACGGACAGCGCCATCCTCAGCCCTTAGAAATTCGCCTCTAGCAAGAAACTCGGCCAGCTGGTCATCCCAAACTGAATTTTTAAGTGACATCTGTTCACTTTTACCCCAGGAAACAATTTTTAAAAATTGGTTAAAGTGGGCTCACAAATTATGGGCCTTTCCAGGAAGGGCCATCAGATGACGCAGTGAGAGGCCCACCTCCAGGCCAGCACTGGTCCCCTCGGAGCTTTGAAAGGTATGAATCAGTGTAGCCACAAATGCAAGCCTGGACATTAGCTTTTCTCACGGCAGTCTGGCTCTAAGGGGAGCCGTGTCTCCAGCTCACCGGCACGCAGGGCTGACTCAGGGCGGGGCCGGGAGAGGGCTTCACGAGTCAGACTGACAGAATCAATGGCGGATCCCTCATCTAAATGAAAAGTTCTCAGACAACTCTGGATCTCCTCTTTCGCAAATTTTAAAGATTGCTTTCTCTATTTACAAAAATAGTAAAATAGTAAACCTGTAAAAGGCAGGAAAACACAATGAAGAAGAAAAAATGTTAATTGCCCATAATGCTACTTCAATGATTGTTGCCCTTTGGGATGTGGACTTTTTCCTTTGCATATATGTATGTGTGTACACAGGTCTGTGTGTGAGGACATGCACACCCCCCAACGTGCTCACACGCACACGTGCACACTCACTCAATCGCACCATCTGTGGTGGCCGTCCCTCCCTGCTGAGGGCTGTGGCCCTGACTCCGCTCCTTCTGTGCCCTCTCCCGCCTCCGCAGGCAGTGTCCACTGAGGGAAAGACAGCAAAACCCAGCTCAGGAGGTGAAACACTTGCTGCGGAGCCCTGTTCAAGGGGCGTTTGGAGCTGGTGGGAGCAGGGGTGCCCCCAAGGGCCCAGGGGCTGTGTGGGCTGCCTGGCCACAGCATGGCTCCCAGGCAGCAACGATGCCTGTGGGGCTGTGCTCCCCCCCTTCCAGGCAGCAAGGGCCTCACCTGGAGACAGGCGTCACGTAGTTGCCTGGGAACACCCCAGAAAGCCCGGTCCTCAAGGACGCCCCCTTGAACCAGCCATCCTGACACTTCTCGAGGACGCGGTACGTCTCGCCCCTGCGCAGCTCCAGCTCGTCGCTCTTCTGGGGCTTGTAGGCATAGAGTGCTAGGTACCTGTGGGTGGGGATGTGGGGCCAAGGGTCAAGGGGCTGGCAGGGTGGGTCAGGGCACCTGGCGTCCCCAGGGTCAGGCGGGAGCTCACCGCTGAGGAGCTCAATCTAAAGCAAGGAGACTGGGGCTTGGGGGTGGGGCTGTGCCCACCACGTACCACCTGCTTTTCACAGGGAACCAGCAAGGTGGTAGGACAGGGAGGATCCCACACGGATTGCACACCTGAAGGGCCAGGCCCTGGGAGACCACAGCCCACCTCGAGGTCCCAGAGACCATGGTCACTCCACAGCTCTATGCTGACCTGGGCAGGTGGCATTAGCCCCACCTCTGTCCGAGCTCAGTGTCCCGAGCAGACGGCTGGGGGCCAGGTCTTTAGGCCTCATCATTTTCCTGCTCTCTGAACCGTCTAAGGCCTAATGCTTGGGCAAGAGAACATTCTAGGGGAAACCGAGAGTGTTTCCCTCATTGAATCTCGACCGGCCGAGGCTTACCTGCCAGGCTTGCCCTATCAGCCTGGGCTGGAAGACACTGTAGAGGCCCCTTTAAATAAAAGGCAGTTACGCTGGGGAAGTCTTGGTTGCATCATTCCTCACGATACTCGTACCATGCTAATTACTTAAATCTACTTCTCTTCCAAGCCTATTTAAGGACGAGTGAAGAACGCACACCATGGTGCCCGTCCTGGCCTGGGGTTCAGACGCTGTGCCTCTAACTTAGCCCCTGACAGGCCCCTCTTGAAAAGGCTTAATGACTTCCTTCCCCAGCCTCAGGGGGTATGCGTAGGGACTGCCTACTACTTGCAAAGTGCTTGCTCCTTTGAGGCTTGAGGACGAGCTGGCTTTGCCCCGATGGGGAGAGCTGTATCCGACAGCTACAGTGCTCCCAAGGTCCAGGTAGGAACTCTGGTGGGGGCTTTGGTGCAATAAGAAAGCAAAGAGGAATTCTAAAGAAGTGGTTCCTCATGGATCTCCTCCTGGATGGACTATGTGGTGGGCATGCTGAGACTCCAGGGGCCCTGGGCAGGTCTCTGGGGAGCCGAGGAAGCTCTCAGACCCCCGAGCATCTCCCGGCCCTCGGGAGGGCCTTCTCAGCAGGTGAACACAAAGTAGGACACACACGAGGGTCCCAGCAAGGAGAAAGGAGGCCTCTGGGTCAGAGGCCTAGTGAGGAACATCCTGGAACAGAACGAGAGTCCCGGGGAGAGTGAAGATAAAATAGGGTAAAACCTGCCACCCTTCCTCTTCTTGTTCATTTCCTGGCTTACAGGACCCCTCCCACCCTTCCCTGAGGGATGAGAGGTCGGTTGCATCTTCCTCTGATAAAAAGATAAACGTCCCTGACAACTAGGCAGAACTCTGGGCCTGGGGAGAGTTAATGAAGCCACCACAGATAAGTCCCCCTGCCTGCCGAGGGCATGAGGAGGCACTCAGGACCCGACACCCAGTGACAGGTGCAGAGCCCCAGGCTTTGTCTTTCTGTCTCTACATTTGATGACTCTCAGGGAGCTCTCTGATGTGATGGAAGAACTACAAACAGAAAAGCCACGTGAAAGCTCAGGGGCTGCTTGGGGCGGGTGTCTGCGTGCGGCCGGGGGCTGAGGGAGGAGAGGAGAGACTGCAGGGCTGGGCTCCGCCGGAGGCTGTGCTGCATGGCCCTCTGCACCTGCTCTCAGGGAGTGTGACTGAACGGTAACCTTGCTTGTCTGCCTCACCCTGTCTCTCACAATTCTGTGGCTGTGGGTACAGGGGCAGGTTCTGCGGCCAGGGGCAGCCAGGCTGGGGTGGTGGCTCCTGGGTGGGGTTTTGCCACACAGACCTCAGCGCCCACTCGCACTGGTTGGTCAGGGAGGGAAGCCATGTGCTGCCACAGTCCGTTGCCGGGAGGGGTGGTGCAGACATGGGGCTCTCGTCCCGTGAACAAGTCTTGGCAGCCCAGGTTCCATCCTACTCTCTCCTGGGGCCTGTGCAGCATCCAGTGGGGCCACCAGGGTTCCCTGCTGGCCTGCACTGTGCCAGCCACCCCCTCAACCCCCAGGCCCAGGAGGAGACCAGTTCCGTGGGCTTCAAGCACATCCCCTCCTCCCTCTGGGCCACCGATGCTGCACAGGTCCCATGAAGGACTGGGCACTGGGCCATCCCCTGGTGTCCCATCTGCTGTGCACACGTGGCCTCAGATCACAGAACTCACAACAGGACAAGACTCATGGCTCAAGCTCCTCCCTGTAGGAGCTCTGCCACTTTGTCACCTCTGCCAGAGGCTCCTTGCAAACACGGAGGCTTAAAGCTGGCTGCCCTCCTCAAGGAGGGACCATGATGGGGAGGTTAAATCCCTGCACTCCAGGGATGGTCATGGCCCCCACTGGGGTGGGGTCTGGGCTGCTTTGAGCAGCTGTGTCCACCTGTGACACACCAACCTGTCCTTAGCTAGGATCCAGGAAAGAGGTGCCACCTGCTGACATGGGGTCATCTCCCTCTGCTAAGGAGGACCTTGTAAGCACATGGAGAGAAAAGCCCAGGCCCTGGAAGGGGCCCCTCGTATTCAGCTCAAGCAAACCTGGGCTCAGGGCAGCCTTACGGGAAGGGGTCCCTGTCTCCACCAAACAGGTGTCTGCCTCAAGATCTTTGCACCTACCCCACCTGGAGTTCTCAGCCCCCCCCCCGGCCTGCTCCCCCCCACAATACTGCATGTGCCACAAGGGTGGGGGTTTTATCTGTTTTGTTCCCTCCTCTATTCCCAGTATCTAGAATAGTGTCTGGGACATAGTAGATTCTTAATAAATATTTGTTGAAAGAAGACAAAATAGAGGCTCTGGTTTTGAGACTAAGATTGCAGAAGAAAAAGGGGTGTGTCCACCTGTGTCCGTGTGTGTCTATGTATATGTCGTGTGCACGTCTGTGTGTCTGTGTCTCTGCGTGTCTGTGTATGTGTGTGCATGCATGTACTGTAAACTGTCTCACATGCCCTGAGGCCTGTCGGCTGGCCTCAAACAGAATCAGTGCAAATAGGCTTTGGGGTTCCTGGTGTGGAGGCCAGCGTGGAATGTTGGCACTGTGACAGGAGGTGGGAGACGGGGGACATGCCCATGGAAGGACAAAGGGAAGGGGGAAAGATGGGGCTTAGGCACCGATCTCTGAGAGGTAGGAGAGGAAACGAAAAGGAGAGGCAGAAGGGGCAAGGCAGGGCAAGGAGGCAGAGGCTGCGGGCCACGCGGCAGGGGCGTGGAGGGCCTGTGAGGGCCTGGGCAGGAAGAGAGCCCAGGCGGCTGGTGGGGCGGAGGCGATGGACGGACGGGAGGGGAGGTGAAGAGGAGCAGAGACCTGGGGTTGGAAAGGCTTCTTTTAGCAGGTTTACCAAACTCTCTCTTGCTTGGGAGGTGTCCAGGTTCCCCCCAGCAGGGTTCGGTGGGCAGCCCGGAAAAGGCAGCGGCTGTGACTGGGGCCCTTCGCTGCCCCTCTGCCTCCCCTTCCATCCTCTGGGACCTGAGTGACATTAGTGGGCCACCAGTGTGCACCTGCCGAGTGAAGTGCAAAGATGGGGACACGGGGACACCTCCCGAATGACGCACTGTCCCTGCCGGAGAGAGGGCTGACCTCAGGCCATGCAGGTACGGCTTATGCTGGCGCGGCAGCACGACGGCTCGGGACTCACCACCCACCCCACCTGGCCCTGTGACCCATGTCCATGGGCTGCCTCCACAGCTGGGGGGTCACTCCAGGGACAAATAAGCAAGTGTTAGCCACTGACTGATACCCTTCCAACCATCTGAACTGTTTCACAGTCATGTTTGTGACCGAAGGGGAGGAGCCACCAAACAATGGACAGTGAACTGTCTTTTGGGAATAAGCTGAATATCTTTTCCTTAGCACTTCAGGATCCCCGTGCCATTTAGCATAACAAAGACTTTGCATTCACTTCTCAGCATAAAAGGGGAGTTTCTACCTTCCCATCAAAATTAAAATGAAGGTTTCTTAGATTGTGGGCCTCAAGTCATCTCATTAAGACCTTTAATTTAGAAAATGTTCTGTCCAGTTCTGTTTTTGTCATAGATAAACAAACACATGGTTCCTAAGGTGAGCAGCCTTGGGCTGAACTTGGCCGGACACCAGCGGCCCAGTGTGTCCAGCGTGGACTGAGTGTGAGTCCACTCCACAGGGCAGGGACATCAGAGGCCTCCCCACCTCCTGGAGCCACGTCTCAGCACAGGGAAAGCTGAGAGACGGCACCACGGAAGCTGGTTTGCAAAAAGAGCCCGATTTGGGTTTTAGACTACATGCTTCTTGCACACAGGGAGTTGTATTTCTTCTGCAGTTTCAGGTCTTTTATTTATAAGATGCTCAGTGATGCAGAGGACTTGGGTGCCTAACCGCAGGCAATGCAGACAGGTGCCACTCCAAGGATGTCCCACCCCCAGGACTACATGCTCCCTTCCTCAGAACAGCTCTCAAAGTCATCAGAGCTGAAGACTCTGGTTTTAACTTCTTTATAAGGAACTGAGGTCTGAGGGCCCTAAAGACAGCGGTGCAGGCCCCCCACCACCACCACAGGTGTGCGGGCCCCCTGCTGAGGCAGAGTAGGGCAGAAGGGCAGGCGAGGGGCAGTGGTCACGTGGCCACGGGCCGACCTCCCTCAGTCTCCCTAAGTCCCACACAGACTCTGAGGCTGGGATCACCCCTCATTTCAGAGCAGAGGAAACAGGCTCAAAAAGAGAATCTGTGTTTAGGCAGCGAGGTAGAGGCAGGGTGGATTCTGCAGCCCCGGGGCTGGGCAGGGCAAAGTGAGGGGCTGCCGAAGAGAGGAGAAGGGCCTACCCAGGTTGGCTGGGTGGGGCTGAGTCCTGAGCCGGGCATGTGGCCCCCCCACAGGGAGCCTGCACCGGTCTGCACCAGTGTGCAAATGCATTTGTTCACTTCATCTTTATTTTAAATGTGTTCTGTTGATGAGTAATCCCTCCTCTGGTCTCGATATTTCAAGTTCAGCCTCTAGGTAAGCATTGCTGGGTGAACCAGAATGTAAACATATCTACCTTCACCTTGAAAAATCTCGGCCGCTGCATGCATTCTCCCTTGGGCACACAGACGGATGAGCGGGTCCGATTCTGCATGTGGTGTCTGCAGGTCTGGCCTGTGGCTTGTGGGGCAGGGGGGCTATGCATTCAGCATCTGCTTTCCTTCTGGAATGACTAAAGGGAAAGCTGCAGATGGAGTGCACTTGAATGGAGGGGGGCGGCCTGCTGTCAGCCTGAGCCCACGGCTCTCCACCCAGGCTTTGTGCACCTGCTCCCAGGATGACAGCGCACCCCTTACTCCCTTATTCCCTGTGCACCCGCCTTTGGCTTACACCTGGTTCTTGTAAAATAAGTGAAAGGTTCTGTTCAAGTCCTCTTGCTCCTGTGTTTCTGGTCAGTGAGACATGTGCCCACACACTGACTGTTCCATTCCATAATGTCACTCGAGTGACAGCCAGGGGAGCCAGGAGGAGCCTGCCCAGGAGCACCCACTCCGGGGCTGGGGCCTGGAAGCCTCTGCCAGCTGCCTGGGGCTCCAGACTGGCTCCTCGGAACACCTCCTTCCAGGGCGCTGCAGGGGACCCTGATGGTACCTTCACAGGGCTCTCCCCTCTGCTCTAGAGAACTTCCCAAGGTGCTTTTCCTACTTTTCCCACATGCAATTCTCCCCACTCCCTACCTGCTTGCAGCTCTGGCTCTACTCTCCCTGAAGGGGACCAGCAAGGCAGAACTGCAGGGGACACCGCTCCTCACCCTGTGGGTGGTGCTCCATCCCAGGAGGGCCACATACCGGGTCCCGGGGTGCTGAGCGCACACCATCACAGACACTGCCCAGGACTAACTTTGGTGTCACAGATTTGTGGTGAAGACACCCCTTTGCTGTGTGGGGTGTGATCAGGTCACCAGTCCCTTCCTGTCATAGAACATGGGGCTGCATTGTCATTAGAAAGCATGGGGACCTCTTGACCCTTAGGACAAACGAGGTGAGGCCACAAGGAGAGTACCTGACCACAGCCAGGCCTGCGGGCTGCCCTGGCCACAGGGGGTCTCACGGGAGCAGCTTCCGTCTGGTTCAGGGACCCCCGCCTTTGGTACAGCCTGTCCACTGCCCCTTTGGGGTTCCCTTCCTGGATCTGCAGAGGCACCCCACCTCTGGCCTCCATGAGAGACTCCCAGACCCCACCCCAACCCAACCCCCCAGGAGGCACTGAGCAGCCACACGCTGCAGGAGGCGTCTGGTTTCCCCATGGGGTGAGCCACACGCATCTGCCAGGGGCAGCATCCTACCCAGACGGGGAGCGGCGTTCAGGCCCCGGAGTGAGGCCCCTGCGGCCAGGAGCCGTGCCTGCCCTTGGCTTGCAGACACCGAACGGTGCCAGGAGAAGCAGGAAGCTGCAGCCCCACTGAGGCTCCTTCACCCCACACCCGTGCTCCCCCACCTCCTCCAGCCCCGACACTCCCCAGCAGAGCTTTCCAGACACATGGCTAAGTGAGGAGGGCACCTGCTTGCCTTTGCAGGAGGCTCATCCCTTCCAGGGCCTGCCTCCACTCTCTTCCTGCCTTCGGTCTTCACCCCACTCGCCTGGCTCTGAGATGTCCCCGGAGAAACAGGGACGAGCACCAGCCCCCGGCCTGGACCTGGCCTGTTCACTGCTGCTCTCTGGAACCCTGGGCCGTCCACAAGGGCTGGCTGACCTGCAGCACGGCCTCCATGACACTCCCTCTGCCGCAGAAACACTGCGGGTCAAGCCGATGGGAGGGCAGACAAGCCTGAGAGCCCCAAAGCGGGCTTCAGGTAGCTTCAGACTGTAGGAACGAGGAGGCGGGCAGGTGACCCACAGGTGTGCGTGTGCAGGCCGCTGAGGGTGAGCACTAGGTGGGCTGGTGCCCCGAGCCCTTAGGGATCTGCACGCAGGGAGCTTTCATTTACCAGAAGGGCAAGGACGACATCCTGCTACAAGAGCCAACCCCAAGGGTCAGGCATTTGCACCACCAGGCTCATGTTTTAAGGCAGACAACTTGACATGCAGAAGTCACACCCACGTCTAATGAGGACGACAGCATGAGAGTCTGCTGGACTGCGCTCCCTTGCTGACCTGCAGCTCCGCCGCTGGGCGCTCCTGGAGTCCCAGCATTACGGCTTGCAGGCCCCAAGCTCACAGCAGATACTCATCTTATACGCAGGTGGCACATCTCATGCTCAATCCCAGACTTTGTAACTAGACTATCGGCAATGTTTTGGGAAGAACCGTCAGATAAAGAGCAACTGTATCCCCCACCCAACGCCATACGTGTCCCTGTACGCATGGGACAGCTAGCTTCCCGGAGCTAAGGAGGGGGGGGTGTCCGGCTCAGCCCCCACTGGACAGGCTGATAGGCTTGGCCTGAGTTTGCCTCCCTGTGGATGAAATGAAAAAGTGACTCAAACGTCATTTCTCAAAACAGACAGTGCACAGTTCTAATAGCCTGGGCGCTTATAAACAGGATAAATAGCCACGGACGCACACGTGTGACTTACAGCAGCCAGCCGGCCATGTTGGACACAAGCTACCCAGAAGCTCAGACACCGCCATGACAGCAGACACACTCCGGCCAAAACACTCATCACCCTCTGAAGGCCATTCTCTGGTACCAAGTCCCCCTCTGGTACCCAAACGGGGACGGCTGTGCACGGGGCAGGGCGGTGGGGCGGGTGGGGAGAGAGGCCCCCCCACTCCACGCCCACTCACAAAGCCTCTACCGCGTGGACGGAGTGCAAGGCTGAGCCGGCAGAACGCGTCTACGCCGCCAGGGGCGCGGCATCCCTGCTGCTGTACCGCCTTGAGAGCCTCAGAGACGGAGCAGCCTTCTTGGGCAGCTTTGGCTCTCGCTGGACAAGTAAGTTATTGAGAGTCTGTGCAATGGGCATTCATTTTGGGGAACCCCAAAATGAAACATCTGGGCCTCATCCTTGAAGACCTTCCCATGTCCCTCCTCCCCTCTGGGGAATGATGGTAGGGTTTAACGGGCTCCTGTGGACACAGGTCTACTTCCTCAGGGCTAGGGTCCTGCGTCCACTTCTTCAGAAAAGGCAAGGCTGCAGCACCCCTCCTGTGCGCCCCTTGGACCCTCCCTGCTGGGGGGCTCACCCTGAGACTCGGGCAGGACTGAGCACCTCTGTCTGGGGTTGGTGGGCACTCGCACTTCAGCCGGAGATGTTTAGGAGGTGCCTGCTAGCCTGTGCTCCCTTCAGGAAGCGGGGTGAAGACGACGTGGACCCCACACCAGTGAGCATGGCCAACATCCAAAAGACAAGAAACATCAAAGGCTGGCGAGGATGAGGAGAGAGGAGAACCCCCCTACACTGCTGGTGGGAATGCAAATCACTTCAACCATTGTGGAAAGCAGTATGGAGGTTCCTCAAAAACTACAAACAGAAATACCATTTGACCCAGGAATCCCACTCCTAGGAATTTACCTGAAGAAAACAAGATCCCAGATTCAAGAAGACAAATGCACCCCTATGTTTATCGCAGCACTATTTAAAAAAGCCAAGAAATGGAAGCAACCTACGTGTCCATCAGTAGATGAATGGATAAAGAAGATGTGGTACATATACACAATGGAATATTATTCAGCCATAAAAAGAAAACAAATCCCACCATTTGCAACAACATGGATGGAGCTAGAGGGTATTATGCTCAGTGAAATAAGCCAGGGGGAGAAAGACAAGTGCCAAATGATATCCCTCATTTGTGGAATATAACAACAAAGCAAAATGGAAGGAACAAAACAGCAGCAGACTCACAGCCTCCAAGAAGGAACTAGCGGTTACCAAAGGGGAGGGGTGGGAAGGGAGGGAGAAGGGGATTGAGGGTATTATGATTGACACACATGGTGTCGAGGGGGAGTCACAGGGAAGGCAGTGTAGCACAGGGAAGACAAGCAGTGACTCTGTAGCATCTTACTGTGCTGATGGACAGTGACTGCAGCGGGGTGTGGGGGGGACTTGATAATAGGGGGGAATGTAGTAACCACAATGTTACTCATTTGAAACCTTCATAAGATTGTATATGAGTAATACTTTAATAAAAAAAATGTGAGTCTCAATTTCCTATTGTTTAGCCTGTGTGGCAGTAAGTAACACAGCAGCGGCAGATGAAGGGAGGATGCTAGGGGCCGGCCCATCTGCTGCCAGACATGCGGATGTCCAGCCTCGGGCTGCGGAGCGGTGAGCGCATCCCGGCGCAGGGAAGCGACTTTGGGGAAGGATTCGAAGCTGGCAAGCTGCTCTTTCAAACAGCAGCTTTTGCTTGAAATACATTCCGTTCTGCAATGGCACAGGTTCTAAGTGTCCCTCTTATCTGTACCAGATCTCTGGAACTTTCTGCCTCACCATATTGTTTACCGAATTCCTAACTCTCCACCTTAAAACACTTATTCAAGTAACTGAACTCTCCAGTAAGAGTAGAAGGCAGTCTAATTCTTCAGAAAAATGTTTAAGTGGGGAATTTTTAAACTTCACCTATCATTTAAGAGCTGTACTTTAACAAGAGCAGATTTTCTAAACAAGATAAGCACCTCGCTTCCTAGCAGTGATTCATCTGGTTGTATCTGGGGAGATTTGCAGCTGCTGAGAACTGATGCAGCCACAGTGTTCTTAAAATCTGAGCTACTTCTGAGCAGTTGGTAACCGGCTGCTGCCTCAGACGGGCAAGACCACCGGCTGCTCCGGCCGCCCGCTGCCCTCTGGGGCCCACCCCGGCTTCTCAGGGGTCCCCCGGGTCTCTCCTTGCTGCGGCTGGCCCTCTCCTAACCGCAGGGCCTGTATTCTGAACACCAACTGCCTATAGTAAATGTCCTACAAACAATGGCATTAAAAGAATCTGCTGGCCCTTTGTTCTCCACTCTCTCCTGTGAGCAGTGTAATTAGAGTCACATGACCAGGCTGACCAGTCAGTGACAAATGAGAGCATCCTATAGAAATCCTACATTACATCAGCAGGGGTGGGAGGGAGAGGCTGGAGGTGAGGGGCCCAAAAAACATAAAGGCAGCTCACACGTTGAGGGGCAGCTGGACTTTGGGAGCTGTGCCCTGCTGTTCAACCGCTGGGGTAGATCCGGCCGAGGAGCAGGAGCCCTGGAGATGGACAAGAGGAGACAGGAGTTAGTGGACAGCAGGCTGTTGCCCTGGGGAGCAAGGCGGGTTGGGCCCAAGGGCGCCTGCTCTCCCCTCAGGGGCCTGTGGCCTCCACATTCCCAGGCTCTGCTTGCCCGGGCTGTGAGTAGCATATCTTCGGCCTGTTGGACAGAGCGTGGCGGCCAGTGACACCTGTCCCCAGGCAGCTTTGAGGAGCCTTTCTGAAGCAGCCCAGACCTTGTGCTTCGGTCTGTGTCTGGCCTGATCCACAGCACATTGTGTTCCGCACAGAGGAAGCCAGCATGGGGAGGCCTGTTTTTATTTTTAGAACTTGAATTATTCTTGTGATTGTCAAAGAAATTCCAGACAAACCCTCTGATGCTACAAAGTGTGAGCTTGTTTAAAGACTGTACTCACAGGAACTGAAGATTAATCTCTAAAGAAAACTGGTCCTTTGGCCATGGACAGAGGGGCAAGCCGTAGGGAGGGCATGGCAGCTCCCCTTAGACGCGAGGGCCCAGGGCTCTAAGGGTTTATTATGGAAATTACTGCACGGAAGGTCTACTCCTGTTCAGGGTCTTGTGCACGCCCAGCTGCCTGGGGAAGTGGTTGAAGGTGAAACAGAGGGGTCCAGGCTTGCTGAGACAATCCCTGCACCAGGAACCCTGCAGACCTAGTCCATGAGGGTCAGCGCTGTCCCCAGACGCCCTCACTACCCAGCTGACCATGCCTGCCCAAGTCCTCCCCAGGACAGCACCCCGTCTTCCTGCTCAGAGGTATCAGCAAAGTGAGTTGAACTGTGTCCCCCCAAAAGATACACCCAGTGGTAGACTTGATACCTGTGAAGGTGACCACTTTTGGAATAAGGGTCTGTCTTGCCAATGGGTTTCAGCCCCGGGCAAGTTCGTTATGGATTCCATGTGACCAGAGAAACTGACAGCAAAACTGTTCTTGGGGTGAAAGGGTTATACCCGACTTTATTTCCAGGTGGCAGGTCAGTCACTAAAATCCCGTTCACTCAGAGCGAGTCTGTATGCAGCAAGCTAGTCTCTGCCTCTGGGCTCCTCTGTGTGCACAGTCGTCCAGCACAGCCATTCTCTGGGCCTCTGTCCTCGGCGCTGCCACCACTCCAGCCTCTGCTCTGCTCTCCTGCAGCATTGCAGCCATATCACTGTGTCGCGCCCAGAGCACTGGGTGGAGCTCTTTATATAGAGTCAACAGCCACGTATTGCCCGCAGGTGTTCAGTGAGCTAGTCAACCAGGACCAGGTGAGAATCTTGGCCACAGGAACTCTCATTTTATCCACAGGGTCTTTGCAGCTATAATCTAAGTAAGGATCCAGAATGAGGTTATCCTTGATCAGGGTGGGCCCTAATTCCAATGACAAGTGTCCTTATGAGAGACAGAAAAGGAGGCCAGAGACACCCTGAGGGAAGGGAGGCCCTGTGGAGATGGAGGCAGAGACCGGGTGGTTGTCCCTGAGCCAAGGAATCCTGGAAGCCACTGGGAGCCCCTGGAAGTTGGGAAGAGGCATGGGATGGTTCTCCGTCAGCCAGGAGCCCACCCTGCCAGCCCCTCGCTGTCGGGCTTCTGGCCTCCAGAGCCGAGGGGCTAATTTCCTGCTGCTTTGAGCTGCCTGGTTTGTGGTTCAGTTACAGCAGTCTCCTAGAACGAGCATGGATGGGGACCTGTAGGGGGGCCTGCAGGATGGGGGAGCTGGGGTCTCCCCCTCCTCTAGAAGCCCTCCTAAGCTTCCCTTCAAAGGACAGGAGAGGGATCCTGGAGAACTGAGAGCAGACACACAGGAGCCAGGTAGGCTTGGGCAGGGCCCTGGAGCCTGCGGCCCTTGCTGAAGGCAGGTGGGGCCGTGGGCTGCCCGCAGCCCTGGCTGGGAAAGGGAGGCAAGCCACCGCAGTGGGTCCTCAGAGGGCACAGGTCACAAAAGTGGGATGGAAGCACCACCTAGAACATGCCACCCAGGCTAGGCAGCCCAAACCATGTTGACCCCATGGAGGGGGCCTCTCATCAACTCACTGGCTGGCCCGGCCACCCACGCGCCTCCTTGGCGGCCAGCTTCCTCCTGCACCAGACGTTGGGAAAGCCGCATCCGCCTCCCAGGTTAGAGACTTTGCCTCTTACTGATTCAATGGGCGCTGCAGGATGAGAGCTGGCAGCTGGGATGGAGCCGGCCCTCGTGTCTTCAAGGTAACCTCCGCCGCAAGGGCCCGCACCTGTGGGAGGAGGCGGACCTCCAGGGCAGCCTCCCCTGCTCCACCCTGCGGTGACGCTCGGACACCGCGCTGACGGGTGCTCTGGATGGCTTGCAGGGGGCATTCCTTCTGCTGCCAGACGCCGGGGACTCCCCGTTTTCTCATCACACCTATCCTCCTAGGAGGAGGGGGGACAGGGACCAGGAGGCTTGGGATTGTTTTCCATCGAGATGTAAGTGAGGGCCCCACGGGCAGGGACCATCCCCCTCCGAGCTTCAGGGACAGTGCGGCCACCGGGTTCCGGGCCCCCACCCCCGGGACGTAGAGAAATGGCAACAGGAACCTACAGCCCTTCCCGTATGGTCACTGGGAAAGGGGCCACCCGGCAGGCCCTTCACCTGCTCCCCGACTCAGGCCCAGAAGGCAGGCCCACGTGGGAGGCTGCCTGCAGGCATGGACAAGCATCTCCAGCGTGGACCTCGGTGGCAAACAAGCTCAGCCCTGGTCAGTGAGGTGAGGCGAGACCATCTCCCCTCCATGCAGGCGGGAAAGTATGTGTGGGTCAGCGGGGTCGGGGTTGTTCTGCGCAGGGGGCATGTTCTAGGTGCTCACGACACCAGCTGGCCACCTGGCTGCCAGGACCACTTGGGGCTCAGACACGGCCTCTGGGGAGACAAGCGTCAGGCATGTCACTACAGGTGTCATTACAGATGCAGGGACGGCAGCAAGGACAGGCCCCGGGAACCCACCACAGGGACTCCCCCGGAGGTGGGCGGCCCCGGAAGGCTCTGTGAGGAGGGCGGGGAGGGGCGGGTGGGTGATGGGGAAGCAGAACGCCCCAGCGAAGGCCGGAAAAGGCACGCTCAACGTGGTGGCAGAAACGGGAAAGGAAGGCTGGAAGGATGAGGAGAGGCAAAGCGCAGGCCTTGGGGGCCTCCCAGGCCAGGGGAGGGCTCTGGGCCTCAGCCCGAGGGCAGACGCCCTGGGAAACTGGCAGAAGAGGGGAGAAAGGATCAGACCCACGTCTAGCGGGGCGGCTGGCCAGCACGGAGGAACAGCGCAGGGAGGGGGAGGGAACTGAGGTCTGCGCATGTGCCGGAGGCCCTGCGGACCATCAAAGCCGTGGCAACGAGGACCACTCCCCATTCTACAGGGCTCACCACGGACTGTGCGGACTGTGCCCTGCTCTAAGCATTTCCCCTGGAATAATGCGATTACTCTCACAAATAGCCTGTAAAGAGTTATTTTTTATCACAGTCTGACAAAGTGAGTAAACTGAGGCACAGAGTGACCGGCCTGCACACACAGGCAGCAAGCGGCCAAGGCTCGGCTTGAGCTCAGGGAGTCGGGCGCTGGGGAACACGTGCTTATCCACCATCCATCTGCCAAGTTTCTCATGGCTGCCGTGATGAGTCACCACAGACTCAGTGGCTTAATGCCGCAGATTTCCTTCTGGCAGTTCTGGAAGTCAGAAGTGCTAAGATCAAGGTTTCACAGGGCTGCGCCCTCTTGGGGAGACTCCTGCCCCGTGCAGCTCCTACGGCCGCCATACTCTGGCGCACGGCCCTTCCCCTGTCTTCAGAGCCAGCCGGGCAGCACTTTCCAATCTCTCTCTCACCACTGCTTCCACGGCCTCAGCTCCTCCCGCTTCCCTCTTATAAGGACCCATGTGGAATCACTGTGTCCACCTGGATAATCTAGGATCATCTCCTTTGTCTATGTTGCCAGTATTCAAGGGTTCTGGGATTAGGACACAGACAGGTTTGGGGGCCCTCATACCCCCTCCAACAATAGGACCGGTGAGTTCACAGGTGAGGGAGGAGGATGGCCAGGGTTCTGGCCTTAGTGACTGGCCATTTGCAGAGAAAGGGCACATGGCACTGGGGGAGGCATGCAGAGTGGATGTGCCTCTGGAGACACCGGAGATGAGGGCAGCTGGTGATGTCAGCCAGGGGCTCAGAGGGCCGGACCTGGAGATGAGGGTCTGGGGCTCATCGGCAGGTAGTCCACGGACAAGGCGAGGCAGCCTCCCAGTGACCCCCTTCACCCTCAAGCATGCGGACCTGTGTCTGTGACCTTGGACAAGTTTGTATCTGCTCTTCTGTAGGAGAGCATCACAGACTTCTGCTCTCAACCACCAATGGAGTCACAGGACGGGATCCCCCCCACCCCACCTGAAACAAGTGGAAAACCAGGCAAAATGAGTGTGTCAGGGTGTCCCCAGACTTTGGAGATAAGCAAGGAGGACCCTGGAAAGACAAGGAAACAGGGTCCTAAGGGCTCCCATCTCTTCCATCAGTGGAAATATTAAACGTGATAATTTAAAGTTCAGCATAAGCTCTCAGTTAATGCTGGGAGATGCCTGGGTGGGAGTGGATGGGATGGTCTGGGAGCACGTGAGGTGAGGAGAGGGTGTGCCCTGAGACTCAGCCTGTGGGCCCTCAGAGAATGGGCAAAGGGGCGCAGGAAGCACCATGCTGGGGCCTTAGCCTCCAGGGACACAATGCGATTACAAGTGTCCAGGGGAAGCAGGTGGCAGTCATGCAAATGCTCTAAGAAGGCCGAGGAAAACTGGCGGCCAGCAGCCCTTCCTTTTGGAGACATGGGCATGCATCATATAACTGCAGGGTTGGCAACTATCACTGCTGGACGGCCAGGTGGCTCATTCCTGAGGCCCTGCCTCCCAGGGTGCACAAATGACAGTCTGTACAAGACTCACTCCCTGAGGCCCTATTCCCTGGGCCTTGCGGTCAACCCGTCTCTCATCAACAACCTGCTTGGCTACGGACCCCTGGCATGCCCGTGTGTGTTGGGGGATGCCCTGTTTACAGACTGGGGAAGGCACTGGATGGGGCCAGAGCAGTTCCCATAGCCACCCCAAGTCCTATACAAAACTCTCATTTCTGGGGATGGGGGTTACCCTGCTGACCAGCAGTTTCCTATTAAGAACGGGCCCTAAAATATTTAGAGAAGGCAGGATGAAGGTACAAACAAGGATTTCACTGTGGAACTATTTAATACAAAACCTGAACCACAGCAGCGGAGGGTCCGGTGGTGAGGGCTCAGGCACCCCACACCCCACACCCCACAAGATGAAGGAAAAGGAGGTCAGAGACGGGTGTGTGAGTTTCTCTCATTTCTGTAAAAGAAGCAAGCATTCCCATTGAAAAAGCTGTGGAAATTCACACATCAAATGATAACATTGGTATTTAGGGTAGTTGGGATTTGGGATAATTTTTTTAAAATCTGTATGTTTAAATTTTTCATCATCTTACTGTCGACAAGTGATAATGGTCTTTCTGACACATTTTCAAATATGGAAAAAATAGCAGGGCTCAGTTATTTGAGGTTTGTTTCAAGGTCCAGCTCCACCTGACAGTGACCCTGTGTTTTCTGGGACTCCCCACATGCCATCTTTATGGGGGATGCCAGGAGAGCACAGAGAGGGCCGTGGGGTGGCCCGTGGGGCAGGCCATGCTGCTGCCAGGCCCACGTGATGGTTGGCAGTGGCGTGCAAGGCCCAGGGCAGCAGGCACTCAGATGATGGTGTGGCAGGAGCCCTAGCTCCTGACCCAGCTTCTGTCAACATGCCTCCTGTTCAAACTCGTCAAACAGCCAAACCCATGGGATGTGGTGCCTCACACGCAGAGCACCAGGGCCCGGGTGGGGACTGCCCCGAGCCTCACTGCTCCTCCACGGCAGCCTATCTGGGTTCCCAACCTCCCGGTGTCCTTGAACCACACAGGCCACAACTGAATAGGAGGCAGTGAAGCAGGTGGCTGGAAGGGATAGAGAGATTGATCCACCTGCAGGGCAGAGGCGGCTGCTGGCCTGGGGACAGGCCAAAGTGACGGCGGCAGGGCTCCCCACGTGGTCTTGGCCAGCATCCGCCAGCTCCCCGGGTGAGTGGACACAGATCAGCCCACAGTGCAGGGTGTCGAGGCAGCTGGGGGGCTTACCCAGGCGCGTGGGCCAGAGGAGCAGCCAGCGGGCCGCCCTGAGGCAAACACCCCGCCTAAGGAAAGCTACCAGGAAGTCTCCCAGTGGCCTTGCTGGGGACCTGGCCATCATGTAAGACTTCATACAACAAGTGCTGCAAGGCACGTACGTGGGGTTTACAGGAAACTATGACTTGGAGCTGGGGCGGAGGAGCAGAGAGAGGCCAGGCCGGTGAAAACGGCTTTTTGTGAAGGTCAGAACGGAGACTATGTAAACTGATGCTCAGCTTCGTGTGGTTCCTGTCCCGCTGCAGTGCAGAGCCCAGAGCAAAGGCCTTTTCACCTCCTGCTGAGCCACGGCACACCAGGCAGGGCTCTGCCCCCGGGGAGTTGAAAACGCAGCGTGGGGACTTCCTGATGTCGACAGGGTTTCCATCCACCTTACGCTGAATCAGGTCTTTTGGCCACGGTGGGAGGGTCGCCCCCACTGCCAGCTAGCCGTAAGCAGCTGAGGGCCGGGGTAATGGAGGAGGTCCGGAGAGACAGCGGGGCACTGCTAAGCCCTGGCAGGAATCACAGCAAGAACAGGCTCTCCTCCAAGCGCCCTGGATTAGAAACCACGAGCACAGGGCACCCAAAGGGTTTCAAATCGCCAGCATCCTACCCGCCTTGGGAGCCACCACACTGACGCAGGCACCTCTATGCCCTGAATGAATAGCTCCCAGAACACACAGGACAAGCAAAGTCTGGTTTGAGATCGATTTAATGCGACATAGGCCTCCTGTGCCCCTTGCCCTCCAGTTCTGCTCATACTGGATGGGGCGCCCTCGGCCCCAGGACCGGGCCTGTTTCCTCCCAGCCAAGAGCAACATTGCTGACACTGATTTTTTTTTTTTTTTTTGCTGACACTGACTTTTAATGGCTTAATTTTAAATGATTCTGGGCCTTAAAGGATTAGTGAAGCCTTAGCAGAAGTGAGGAGACTCAGGCAGGGATAAAAATAAGGAAGGACATGGATGGAGGTGGAGGGTATTATGCTCAGTGAAATAAGCCAGACGGAGAAAGACAAGTATTAAATGATTTCACTCATATGTGGAGTATAAGAACAAAGAAAAAAACCGAAGGAACAAAACAGCAGCAGACTCACAGAACCCAAGAACGGACTAATAGTTACCAAAGGGAAAGGGACTGGGGAAGATGGGTGGGAATGGAGGGATAAGAGGGAAAAAGGGGCCTTACGATTAGCACACATGATGTTGTGTTGGGGAGACACGGGGAGGGCTGTACAACACAGAGAAGACAAGTAGTGACTCTATAGCATCTCACTACACTGATGGACAGTGACTGTAATGGGGTTGGTGGGGGGGACCTGATGAAGGGGGTAGTTTAATAACTAATATTGCACATGTTATTGTAGATTAATGATACCAAAAAAAATCAGGTAGACTAGGTAAGACAGTGTCTTAATAATAAATAAATAAGGAAGGAAGGAAGGAAGGACAAGGGGCTCCAGCTGCTTTTGGTTAAAAATAACCAGAACACTTCCCTCTCACAGACATTCCTCCTCTCGGATCACCAGGCAGAGCCCTGTGCCCTGACTTCAAGGCCTGGCCGTGCCCTGAGCACCACAGCCATGCTGCTGGTCAGTCCTTCATGCGGAAGGTCTCTGGCTGTGAGGAAATGGGCTCATATTGTATATTCTTTCCAGATGGCTCCATAATGGACGCACACGGGGGTCAGCCCGAGCAGGTGAGCACCCTGATCTGGGAGCCAGCCAACAAGAAGAGGGAGCTAGTGGCTCGGCCCTCAGAGCCAATGACCCCAAAGAACAGTCCCTTTGGTTCTGACAGCCCACAAACCCGAGGCAGGAGCCAAGCGTGTGGGGTCAGCCGGTGGGGCCCCAGGCTGGAGACCGCGCCTCATCAGATGCCCCTTACCCAGGGGCGAGCAAATGGGGGGCGTGCCGAGGAGACTGCTGACGTCGCCCCTGGTGCCACACACCCACTGCCCGTGGCCACGCATGGGTCAGGAGGTGGAGCCCAGGCAGGTGCAGTGCCCAGTCCTGGGCAAGCGGCTCACCCTCCACCCTCCTTCTCCTACCTGTGAAACACAGAACCATGGGGACTGCCCGGCGAGTCGCTCACACACACCTGCAGCGGAGGGCAGTGAGCTGGGCTGTCATTTTTCCCGGTGGCCAGCATACTGCTTCAGATGCCTCAGCCCAGTGTCGGCTTCTGGCTGCAGCGCTGTGGCCGTGAGCACCTGATGCTGGTTTTCAGGTTGTTAGAGGCCTTGCCCCTGCATTTCATGGGGCTCCTGGGCAGGAGCGGGGAGCAGTCCACTTTACTTTTCTGTTGGGATTAAATGTGAGGGGAAACGGGGGTCTATGGGTTGGCAGGCAGCATGGGGGCCCCAAGTCGCTTTCCTTGACACCGTGGCCTAGACTAAGACCTTAAGAAGAAACATCTCATTTCAGTTTTTGATATGAGTCCAGAAAACACAGTCATCACTGTACGGAGCAGTGAAATGAGCATGTTTTACCCATGACACGCTATCACCCTGTAACAGTGTAAAGCAGACTCTGAGGAACATGTGTCCCAAAGAGAACTTTGGAATAAAACATTTATGGCTGAATCTTCTACTTGGTTCCAAAAAGACAGCTGGCAGGTCAGGGGTGGAACCCTGCTCCCTGGTGGGGCACTGGGGCTGGCGAGGCAGGCAGGCAGGCGGGCCAGGGTGGGGTCTGGGCTGGGTGGCTCCTGCCGGTGGCCCAGGGTCGGAGGCTAAAGAGCCTGAACAAGATGGTCTGTCCTGGAGGGTCGTGCTGTGCTCTGCGCTCACAGAAGCCTCACAGTCCGCTCTTAGCCCTGGGGAAAGCCGGCTGGCCGCCTAGCACGGAGGCTCAGCCTGCACACGCCCCGGGCGCTGCCGACGGCCCAGGTCTGTCCCTGCAGGGACGCCAAGTTTGCATCAGGCTTCTGAGCTGACAGCAGGTATGTGTGACTGGGCCGCTCACTTGTCCTCACAATCTGCTCTTGGTTCCACAGACTCTCTGTATGTCAAATCTGGCTGCCCCTGATTTTGTAATAAAGTTTTATTGGCCCCCAGCCACACCCACCCAACTCCTGTGGTCTCTGCTGCTTTGACGCCCCAGGGCAGAGCGCACCGCTGTGGCCCAGACCACATGGCCCCACCAAGTCTGCATATCTGCCAGGTGCCCGTGGCCAGAGGACAGACCCCCAGTTTCCACCCTCATCTCCTGGGCCGACAGCTGGGACCAAGAAAGCCATGGCTGTGTCTGAAGCTATGGACATGGCGCCCCTGGGACACTCTTGAGGGGGACGGCCAAGGAAAGGTGGTGGGTGTGGGGGCAGCACCTCCAGTTCAGGGAATGAAAATCTCAAAGCAACGAGGGACTGCAAGGCACTCATAGGATCTATTTCTTACCTATCTGGGGCTTGGGCAGTTGCCACTTATAACAGCGGGTTCAGCCCTTGAGGCCTCTGTTCACCATAGGGAGGCCTAGGTGGATCTCCACCGGGCCGTCCTCCAGCTTGGCCCCTGCACTCAAGCCCGTTGGCGTGGAGGTCCCAGCCACCAGGAGGCACCGGTGCTGCCACACGCCCCCTTGGCTGTGGGAGTCCCTAGGACCAAAGACATCTTCACTGGCTTAGCACAAAGCATATGATATGCACATCCCAACGGCCTGTCTGCTCCACGGCCAGTGGAGGCTCCTGGTACAGAGGCTGCAAGAAGGGCTTCAGACCCTCGGTGGCAACTCGGATTCGGTGTGTCTGGCCCACAGCCGTGTGCCAAACCTCCCTGTGCGGCGGGCTCCCAGGGGCAGGCAGAAATTCATCTTTGCCAGCTCACTGGCTGCCCTGTTGACCTCTGAAGATGGACACCATGAGGGCTGCTGGCTCGCCGACCTGGGTGTGCGGCTCCTGGGTGAGCGGGCAGGCGGAGAGCCAAGGAAGGCGGCTGGAGTCCCGGCCTCTGTGCACCCAGACCATGCCTAGGTGAGGAGGGGCAGGGGCCAGGCAGGGGTCAAGGTGGCTAGGAGGTCCAGAGTGAGGAGGGGGAGCTGTGCACTTCCTTATCGTCCTCTGGGCAGGACTGCTGTGCCTCGGCTTGGAGCCTGGAGGAGACACAGAAGGCCCTGCAGAAGCCGGCCTCAGTGAGCCTCAGCGTCCGCTCTCACCTGTTCCTCGGTTCCTTCCCAGCAAATCCACCCTGCTCCTCGGACCTGCTGATCTGCGGTGCTCCCTGCCTTCTCCACTCTGTGGCATGGACCTGGTGGGTCCTGGAGGCTGGGGCGCAGGGTGAACCCCTCTTTGTATCTGCCACAGGTGCTCCTTTAACAAAGAGCTCATCAAACTTGAGAGGATGGGTAGAGGGGCCAGGACCTGCCCCGATGTGTCCCTTCCTCCTCCACCAGTAGACGCCGAGGCACATGTGGAACCTGCCAGGGTTGCTCCTGTTGTGTCGCAGCAGCCAAAGAAACAGGGTTGGCCCCCGAGCCATGGTGTCCTGGAAGTGGCCAGGCCACAGAAGTCACACCTTAAAGGCACAGCTGGTAAGCCACAGACTTACAGCAATCCCCAGATTTGTAAGAGAAAGCTCTTCTCAACAAGGTCCTCCCACATCACTTGGTACTTTTTATTTTTGGGCTCCCTGTAAGGCATGGAATTAAATTTGAACTTCCTGAAAATGCTAAAAATAAGCACCAGTTCTCTGCCATTCCTGAGTTTGTGCTCCGTGGGTGAATGTGGAGCCAGGAGGCTGCAGGCCGAGAGCAGAGCCTCAGCCCCCACCGCTCCCTCCTGCCGACCGTCATTCCGAGGGCGCGAGGATACCAGCCGGCAAGACGGGCTGCCCTGAGACGACGGTGTCCCTCCGAAGTATGGCAGGTGGGGATGTGTTTTAAAGATGCCCCAGAAGCTTCCACGCAGAGTTCTGCTAGTTCACGTCTCCGACACAGTGAAGATGCTCAAGAAATGTTCTCTTTTGATGTTTTCCCCACTGAATTTCAAACACTTGCCCTTCTGTTGATTTTAAAGGGCATTTTATTGTCTCAAGCGTTCTGTTTGCCTGTTTGAAGTTGATTGTAAGCAGTCAGGCTCTCTGAAGCTGAGACACACACAAGGTCTGGTGGAAGAGCCTGTTCTTGGCTGGACGGGGTCAGCCTGCATGCGATCCCCCTGCTCCCAGACTGTGCCCAGGGGAGCCCCTTCCCGTGGGGGTGCTGGGCCCCACAGACAGCCCAGGAGCGGCCGGCACAGAAACAGGAGGCGCTGGTGCAGCCTGTGCCGCCGCTGTCTGCAGGCCCCGCCACGTTCCTGGCCCCATGTATGCAGTTAGACGTCCAACCAGATGCTGAGGCTGGGGAAAGTGGTGTCATGGGGCTGCTGCCCCCCAACAGGTACCCAAGGGGCCCCACTTCCCACCCCCTCAAGCAGAGCTTGAAGGACTCACTTTGGCCATTGAAGCATAAGCAGCAGGGAGGTGTCACCTCCATGTGGAAGCCCTTCGGGGCCACCGCACTACATGCCACAGTGTCTGGCGACATCCTAGACCAGGGCCAGGGGTTTCTGTATGGGGCAGAAAATAGGTGCTGCAGGCTTTGTGGCTCTTATGATCTCTGTCACAGCTACTACATGGCTGCCCGTGCCGGCTGTGCCAGGCTCGGCCCACGGCTGCCGGTGGGCGTCCGGGGAGAGTCACCGTGCGGCAGAGCCCACGCTGCCCCACTGGGCGCACCGTGTGGGTGGGAGGCAGGCCTCCAGGGGCAGGGCTGGGGCACGGCTGGGCGCCCGGGATCTGCACGGCCGCCCCACTGCCTCAGGCAGCCTGGCGATGATGACTTGAGTCACTTGCTGGTTTCTTCTTTGGCTTACGAGAGAACTGTTGTAAAATGTAAGCAGTCATTTCCTAATTTGACCCAGTGCCCTTTATAAGATGGAGGGGCCTGAACAGCCTCTTCCCTCTCCTCTCCTCCGACGGCCTTCCCCGCAGCAGGAGGCGGCGTGAGGCTCCATTATTCACGAGGGACCGAACTGACCCTCTGACCTCTCCACTTGGCAGGAGAAATAATTCATAAGGCTGCACATGTGAGCAGGGCAGGCCATCTAAGCTTGCCCACCCGGTCCCCCAGGGAGACCTCAGCTGGTCACCACAGCTGCTGTGGAAAATGTCCTGCAGGTACAGGTACAACGGAGGAGTTCATCTGATTGGTGGGAAGGCGACCTGGAGCCACTGAAGCTACAGAGAGGAAGTGATCATTGCAGATGGCCCCAGGTGAGCAGGAATTCTCCATACAGGGGTGAGTGTGTGTGTTGTGTGGTGGGCAGGATGAGAAAGGGAACCAGTGAGCAGGAAGAGGGGCGGTCGGGGAGCTGCGAGCCAGAGCAGGCTGGAGCGGGCTCAAGGCGGAGGCTCTGTGCAGGGTGTGCCGGAGTGGCCGTGACTGGGGGGAGGCTGGGCCAACAATCTGGGGCTGAGTTTGAAGGGCTTCACCACCCAAGATGGGAGCCTGGAATTTATCCAAAGGCAATGGGGAAGCTCCAGGAGCACTCATGGAAAGGTCACACTTATTACACATGGATTCAAGAGGGGGCCCAGATGCAGAGAGGGAGGAATCTGTGGCTGCGTCTTGGTGATGGCTGAGCGGGGCCTGACCCAGGGCGGGGGGATGGCAGAGTGTGCCTGATAGCCACCTGCTGCTCCACACAACCAGCTCCCTTGGGCTAAGCTGGGCCGGATGGCCCCTTCTGGCTGGTGCATCAAGGGCAGCACTGATGGGCACCGTTCTGGGATGAGGCGGCTAGAGGCCAAGTGCCTTCTCTGCCCCCCGGTCTTGTGGAAGCACCCTGCTGCCGCTAGGCATTACTGCAGGAGGAGGCGGGCCACACACCCCACCACTGCCCACGCACGTGGTTCAGGAGAGCGACTGGCCTGCTGCAGACACACACAATAAGCATCCACAGGGTTAGACCGCATGGGTGACCTCCCTCATCCTGGTCAGCTCAGTGGAGAGGAGCTTGGAATTTGAGCTGAGACCTGATGGTTGGCAGAGGTGACAGGGAGAGGGGTGCTTGGAAGTGTAGGGTCTTGGCTTCGGGAATCTGGTCAGGTGGGAGCAGGAGAGGAGCAGGCGTGAGAGGGGAGAGCAGCAAGTCTCTTCTGGCATAACTGAACTTGAGTTCCCTCCAGGTGAAGCAGCAGGCATTAGGAAAAAAGCATGTACAGTTTAGGAAAGGTCTTGGAGGGCAGTCTACACAGTTTGGCGTTTAGCTTCTGGTTGGGTGAGACAGTATGGGAGAGCGTGCATAGGATGCAGAGGTCAGGCAGCATTGTGTGAGGGTTAGAGAAAGGGGTCCAGTGGAGGGGCAAGGGAGCACTCAGGGCCATGAGAGAAGGACCCAGGAGCAAAGGGGTAGAGGCTCGGGGAGGGGTGTGTCCACAGTATCCAGCGTGTGCATGGTAGAGAGGACAGGCCAGGAGGGTCCCACAGGGGTCCCCAGCCTTCCCCTTCTCTGCCCCGGCCCCCAGCTGCCTGCCTCGTGCCCCCCAGGAGGGCCAGCAGCCCCCGGCAGGGCAGCCACTCGCCCAGGCCCATTGCATCTTCCCTGTGCCCTGGCTCTCCAGAACAAACCCTGGGGCCTGGTGGCATTCCTCCCTCAAGGCAGCTCCACTTAACAGACAGGGGACTGAAGCTCGGGAAGAGGCTGGCTGGCTTTCCCAGGGTCAAGAGGTGCCATGGGCTTGGCAGCTCCCCTGGGAACTGTCAGCTCAGAGAGGCTCTGCAGCTCTCCAGGAGGACACAGCCAGCGAGCAGGGCACCCAGGCTCCATCCAGGAGCCTCCGCCCCCCCCCCCCCCCACCCAGCACCAGGTCCCAGATGGAGAGAGAAAAGGAAGGAGAGAGGTGGGCCCACCTGGACCGAGCACTGGCCACCCTGCAGGGCCCAGTGGCCTTGCCTCGTCCTCCTTTGCCCCTATGGTATGGGGCCAGCCTGTGCAACTTGGCAGAGGAAGCTGAAGGGTGAGTGACCTGCACAGCTGGGTCGTGTCCACACCACCCCAAGGGGGCCAGGGGCACAGCTCCCAGATGTTACACCCTCTGGGCCTCAGTTTCCTCACATGCAAACAGAAATGCTCAAACCTACAGGCTCTACCCATGGTGAGATGTGGCAAGAGCCCACGTGGGCAAAGGTGAGGTCGCTGAAGGAAGGAGCAGGCCAGACAGGGCCCTGGATGGTGACCCCGGAGGCCTGCCGCCCACAGTCATGCATCAGCCTCAGGATTCTCCAGGAGGTAAGCTAGGACCCTGAGCCTCGCGGTGCTTGCTGAGTTCTGAGAAGCAGGGGAGGCTACTGTATTTTCAAGCTGCTTCCATGGAAACCACCGCCCTCACCTTTCCTTTCCACAAAGGAAAGAGAGAAGAATGCTAGTGCTGACGGGCCCTGACTCCTCAGCTGAGGGGCATCCCGTCCCAGCCCCTCGGTGTGCAGGCCCACACTGACGCTCCGGGTGCCCCGAGTGTGTTTGCACTGGACTCGCCCTCATCACCTGAAGAGCAGCACGACCTCCTCCTGTTGGGTGGTCCCTTCTGACCAGTGGTCACCTTCACACAAGGTGTGTGTCACCGTCAGAGCCTGTCTCATGGACACTCTCAGCTGGAGCGACGCTTCCTGGCCGGCTGGGAGCTCGCCGCCCTGCTCACCTCCAGTGGGTGCTCACCCAGGGCAGACGCCTACTCTGGGAACTTTCTACAGAGACGCTGTTTCTACAGAGTAGTGGTCAGTGAGAGGCTGGTGACTCTGTGACAACAGCCACCCTCGCTCTCCAGAGGAAAACTGCAGTGGGTGGTGACCCACCCTAAACTCATGGCTGCTCAGGACACTCCTGACTTCTCCTAGTAGTTGAATTAAATTGGGGTGGGAGGCTGGAGGCGGAAACTGCTTTACATGACCTCTCCTTTTCAATGACCCTCACCGGAGTCCAGAGCCTGGTCATGACTTTCACTTGGAATGGGACCGCTGGAAATGCATCCCAGGTCCTAGTCACCCCTAACAACAAGCTGGTTCAGCATTCAAATCCTCGTGGAACAAAGGAGAGCACATATTTAAAGACCTGCCCCCTTCCTTCCCGAGGGGCTGTCTGCAGAGGTGGGGAACTTTTCCTAGGCTCACGTTGACTCAGAGATCCTGGAACAGGAGGGCAGAGCACAGGGGATGGCGAGGGGAGAGGGGAGAGAACCCCAGACCCTCACCCACTCGGGCTGGCCTGCTTCGTGGGGCAGTGGGAAGGCAACAGAGAGCTCTGCCAGCAGCCGCGGGCCCTGCCCGCCCCCTGTGTCAGGGCCCCCAGGAACACTGAGGGGCCTGGGCCTCGTACTTACTATCCACGAGCTGCACCTGTGGGGCAAGCACTGGCCTGGGGGTTCCCAGGACGTTTTTGCTGGTTGATTGGAAATACAGTCCCTCCCCTCTCCTCTACCTAAACAGTGGAGTGGAACCTGTGCCGTGCCTAGAGATAGAAGATATCTGTAAAAACAGTAATAGAAGTACTAGGCAGCAGAGTTACTGGTCCTGAACTCTGGCCCTTTCTTTCTGGGAAAGGGAGGGACGTTAGCCAGTGTCACAGAGATGCTGCAAGCGCAGCTCTAGGCCAAGGGCCCCCGCAGTCAGATGGGCTGCGTGCAGAGTGGCGGGGAGGCTTCTTGAGGGCTGAGCCGGGGCCATCCAAAGGCTGCAGCACGGACTACTGGAAGCACTCACACCACCTAGATGGCCTTTTGAATGCTGACGGGAGACACCTCCTGCCAAGGCTTAGGGCTCTCTGAGACCAGGCAGCGAGAAGATAGACACAGCCGACCCCAAAGGATACAGCCATCAAGGCCTCCTTCATGCTAGTTCAGGGGACAGGATGCTGAGGGTGGAACCTCCAGGCCCAGGGATGGACACCCTCGGTCCAGGTCCTCAGGACATTACCTGGGCAGGAGCACTGCAGGACAGGTGGACCAGGTCCCCAATTCTGGCTGCGGCCCGGGGGTCGCTGGAGCTGATCAGCACTGGGGCGCTAATCTCCATGGAATGTCTGTGGCTGGTGGCCTGCGAGGACTTGTGTGTCACGCTGAGCGCAGTGAAGGAGTGGCGTTTCTTGGCATTCTTCTTGCTGTCCACGCGCCGCTGAAACGCACTGACAGCCCCTGAGCTGCTCAGAGTGGGACCGGGGGACATGCTGGCCACTGCACCAGGGTCAGGAGGTGAAGAGGTGTTGCAGCCAGACCCGGCGGCTGGGCACGGCTTGTCCATCTCAATAAGCTGCTTGGCAGAGTCGTTGAGCTGAGGGAGAAAGGGGAGAGGGGAGGCTGCATTAAATGGTGGTCGCGCTCCACCCGCTCTCTGTGGCCTACAGCCGGAGCTCACAGGGAAGACGCAGTGTTCACGTGGCCACACCTTTCTGATGGCATTGCTGCCTGGAGTGCTGTCTACAGACCTTATTGAAAGGTCTCTGGGTCCGCCTGCCCCAGTGCAGCCCCATCTTTTCCTGGCTGTCACGTCTTGGTGGGAGGGCAGCCTGCAGGAAGGGACAGCCCAGGGGAGGGCACGGGAACCACGCTGGGCCCCCACATTCAGCACGACCGCAGGAGCCTGGCCTGGCCGGCACAGTTCTGGTCACTCCTGTGAGCTCAAGGCGACCAGAGCACGCTCTGCAGCCGCTGGTGACTGCAGGTGAGGGGGGCGAGCTGGCAGAGGGAGCCGCAGGGGTCCCTCAGGGAAAGCCTCCGTCCTCAGCTGACCTGACCCCTCCGGGATGCCTCAACACTGTAGGACCCCCAGCAATTCCCAAGGACTCAGATGCCACGTCTTCCCTTTTCTCCCCACCTGGTCCGCAAAACTGCAGGTGATTTCCAGGGAAGAGTGTGCCTGTAGCAGAGGTTTGATGCCAGGGACACTCAGCAGGGAGGGCAGGTGGATGTGAGTCTGTGAGCAGCCTGTCCTGTGGAATCAGCTCTCCGAGAGGCCCTTCTCTCAAGGCTGTGCTGGGCGGACCCAGAGGCTGGAGGGGCCATGGGAGGGGCAGGTGTCTCCAAGGCCTCAGGTTACCTGAAGGATCAGCTCAGTGTCTGAGAGCCCTGGTGTCCCCTGACTCCTGCATCTCAAGCTAGGTTTTCATCTGAGGTACGAGGAGCCCCTTCCTTCCAAGGCCGCTCTTGGCTCTTGAGTCCATGCTGACGTGGCCCTGGCGGTGACTGACAGCATGAAGCAAAGGGAAACGGTTACTGTGGCTGGCGTGGCCAGGAGGGAGGGGATGTGAGAGTCAGCCTGGGGCCATCTCCACGGGGTGGGCCAGGTAAGTGCTGCTGTGCCGGGGAAATGCCTGCAGAGTCCATCCTTCTCCCGCACCTCCTCAGGGGCAGCAGGAATCAGGTCAATGCCAGCTGGCCCTGCAGTGGACTGGCCTCAGGAAGCATAGGGCTGAACCTGAGAAAACTCCACAGCAAACAGAAATGGCTGTGGGGTCATGAGTCCTGGGGGCTGTGGGCCCTGGGGGGAGTCACAGGCTCTGAGGGTCATAGGTCCTGGGGGTCACGGGCCCTGGGGATGTCATAGGCTCTGCGGGTCGTGGGCCCTGGGGGGTCATAGGCTCTGCGGGACATAGGTCCTGGGGCTCGTGAGCCCTGGGGGTTGAGGGATGGAACAGGCCTGGCACGCAGTGTCAGCCAGCACGACTCGGCTGCTGGTATTGTGAAGCAGGGTCACAGTGACACAGCAGAGAGCACGGGTGCCCCAGCCCAGCTTCCTGACAGTCAGTACACAGCCGGATCCTGACGGGCTGACAGCCGGCCCAGCAAGGCACCTGCTGGCCGTCCAAGACTGTCTCCTCCTTGGTCTCACCTTTCTTCTCTCCCCCAATTTCTACTTCTTCAGAATACCCTGGAGACAGTGTTGCCCAGCTCAGCTCTGTTTTCGAGGGGCAGGTGACAGAGAAGCCTGAGGGTCTCCAGGACCCCAGGCACACCTCCCTGGCCTGATATGGGCAGGCGGAACAGCCAGGAGCTGGCCACGTTCTTGCAGGTGGACAGGGACATCCCCAGTCCCTCCATTTCTCCTCAGTGGGCTCAAAGGTGGAAAGGTCCCTCTACTCTGAAGGAACACCTGTTCTCCTAAAATCTGCTTCAAGGACCTCAGCCATGTTTTCCACGTGAAGAGTGAGGCAAGAGCAGCATGCCCCCCCTGGGCACCGGCAGGGAGGGGCCTCCAGGTGCTCGTGGGATGTGGAGCAGGTGGGGTGGGCAGGATGCTTCCATGGATAAGCTACCCCAGGGCAGAGGGATGCTGACCGGCAGGACACCTGGCTGCTGTGCTTGGGCGTGTTGCCCTGCTGCCATGACAGGAAGACTGGAAGAGGAAAAAGGAGAAGGAGAAAGGCAGACGTGCCGCCTCAGGCAGGCCAGGGGCTGAGCAGGCCCTGCTGCCCCCGCTCTGAGAGGCCATCCTGCCACAGTCTGGGGGAGAGGGCTTCACATGACGCCCCTGCACGGGGGGAGACAGGAAGTTCCCACCATAGGCAGAAGTTCTGGGGTTAGTAGGGCTGAGCTGACCAGTGAGCCTTAAGCCAGAGACCCAGGGTCTCTGTAAGTCCAGGCAGAGCCGGCCACCTCAGGCTGAGGCCCAGCTGCTGCCTGCAGGGCTAAGAAAAGTGCCCCCTTCCCCAAGCCCCATAGCAGCGCCATAGGGACAGAGGCGGCCCCAGAGTCAGTCCCCTGATTAGGGCCTGGGATGGGACTGGCTTGGTGAGGGCTTCCAGGGAGGGACTACAGCATGTAGTGTCCAGGGGAGGGTCCTCCAGGGGCAGGGGTGAGGGACAGTGAAAGGCTCATGGCTGCAATGATGTCTACTCTTCCTCTTCCCACTTCGGGCCACGCT
Organism: Phataginus tricuspis; assembly: GCA_029783875.1. Taxonomy (NCBI): domain Eukaryota; kingdom Metazoa; phylum Chordata; class Mammalia; order Pholidota; family Manidae; genus Phataginus; species Phataginus tricuspis. Next base: position 25,401,267 of record JAQQAC010002629.1, on the reverse strand, counting down.
TTGCTGCCACAGGAGATGCTTGGCGCCCAAACGGAGCTCCTGGAGTGCAAACGGCACCCAGCGTGCTCCCCCACCTCACGAACGGCAGGGCACAGCTTCTGGGCACTACGGACACTTCAGAACATGACTGAACACAGCAGGCTGAATGGCTGCTGGCAGAAGCCCTGCCCAAGAGGAAGAACACAGGGCCCTTCCAGGGCATGAATACACCTGAAAACCAGGTGGGGCAGAGGGTCAAAGGGAAGCAAAAACCATGGAGTGTGCCGAGTATAGCCCTCAGGGTAAGGCCCTAGGTGCCTGGTTAGAGAAGAGGAGAGTCCACAGTGGCCACTGGGGTAGCTGGAAGCCATTATGGGTCTGGAAGGACACATGGGGCTCACCTGGCAGCTGAGGCAGAGGGCCACTGAGGGGTCCTACCAAGACAGGAGGTGCTTCTGTCAGGTAAAGGTGACCTGGGCCCAGTTGTGGGCCATGACCAAGCCCTTGACTGGGCCTGGAACATGGGCTGGAGCTGGGGAGGGCTGTGCCAGGATGGGCCCCACCCCCCACACGGTGGACTCTGATGTCAGGCCTGCTTTAGAAATCTCCTCCCTCCAGGAGATTAAAGATGGTGGCATGAGAGGTGAGACAGAGCCTTCCTCCTAAGACTGCATATAATACGAAAATATAACTGATAGAACTACTCATGAAAGAGCAACAGGAAAGAGGACTGCGCCAGACTGCATACAGTTGGAGACAAGAGCAGCCCTCACAGAACAGGGTAATGTACTAAACCTGTGGCCTGGCGGGATCCAAGCCCTTCCCCCACCGCAGCTCACCGGCAGGAGGAACAGGAACAGAGCAGAGAGGGAGTGGGGAACTGGGACTGCTGAATACCTAACTCTGGAGATCTGCTCTGGGAGCACAAACCTACATTTCATGGTGCTTGCATGATACTCTTGTAATTAGGGGGTTGGAAAGCTAAGACAGGCAGAATTCCTGGAGAGACTGAGATTCCAGCTGCTTGTGGACAGCAGGGATCCATATCCAGCTGCTCTGGGACAAAAGAAAGGCAGGCAGTCTGAGAGACATCCTAACAAGAAAGCCCTTAGCAAGAGGGCTGCTAAAGGGGAAAGAACTGCACAGAGCTTACTGCTCAGGAGAGAGGACAGGTGGACAAAATTGTCCGGGTGCGCTCTGCCCAGCAGGTTGGGAGCTTTCACAATCTTCAGGTGCTCTAGCTCCCTGGCTGCCTACACAGCTCCAAGATCCACCTCCATGATATGCAGCCTACTGCACCTTTCTCCTGGCCAGCCCCACCTGGCTCGCAAACTGGCAAACCCTACCCTAGTGTTAGGCCAGCCAGAGGGAAGATCTGTCTACAGCAACTACAAACACAAAGCACAGAGGCTTATACCTGTGTGCTCAGCGCACTGGTTCAGGCAGTGGAGACAGGCATAACAGCCAGGAACAAGGAAACACCTCTTTCCTCCTCCCAGGCACCAATACCACTCCCCTGCGACCTGCGACATTGCTTCAGGGGCTGAGCAACTCCAGAGAGTAGAGTTTCTGGGCACTAGAGGGTGCCATAAGCAAATATGAAATGCCAACGAACCTGGTTCAGAGTAAAATTATGAATACAACTCCTGAGAAATATTTAAATGATATTGACCTCATGACTCTCCCTGAAAGGGAGTTCAAAATAAAAATCATTAACATGCTAATGGAGGTACAGAAACATATTCAAGAACTCAGGAATGAATTCCAGTTGGAGATCCAATAGTTGAAGAGCACAATGGACGGTATTAAAACCAGATTGGATACAGTGGAGGAGGCGATAAATGAAATAGAAACTAGAAAGAGGAATACAAAGAAGCTGAGGCACAGAGAGAAAAAAGGATCTCTGAGAATAAAGAATATTGAGAGAACTGTGTAACCAATCAAAATGGAACAATATTCGAATTATAGGAGTACCAGAAGAAGAAGATAGAGGAAAAGGGATAGAAAGTGTCTTTGAAGAGATAATTGCTGAAAACTTCCCCAATCTGAGGAAGGAGATAGTCTCTCAGGCCATGGAAGTCCACAGATCTTCCAACACAAGGGACCCAAGGAAGACAACACCAAGACATATAGTAATTAAAATGGCAAAGATCAAGGATAAGGACAGGCTATTAAAAGCAGTCAGAGAGAGAAATAAGATCACATACAAAGGAAAACCCATCAGGCTATCATCAGACTTCTCAATAGAAACCTTACAGGACAGAAGGGTGTGGCATGATGTATTTAATGCAATGAAGCAGAAAAGCCTTGAAACAAGATTACTTTAGCTGGCAAGATTATCATTTAAATTTCAAGGAGGCATTAAACAATTCCCAGATAAGCCAAAGCTGAGAGAATTTACCTCCCACAAACCATCTCTACAGTGAATTTTTGAGGGACTGCTATAGATGGAAGTGTCCCTATGGTTCAATAGCTGTCACCAGAATTAATAAAACCACAGTAAAGAAAGTAGAACAGCTAATCACTAAACAAATGCAAAATTAAATTAACTATCCCTGAAGTCAATCAAGGGATAGACAAAGAGTACAGAATATAATACCTAATACATAAAGAATAGAGGAGGAAGAAAAAGGTGAAGAAAAAAAAAAAGAACCTTTAGATTGTGTTTGTAATAGTGTATTAAGTGAGTTAAGTTAGACTCTTTGATAGTAAAGAAGTTAACCTTGAGCCTTTGGTAACCACGAATCTAAAGCCTGCAATGGCAATGAGTACATACCTATCGATAATCACCCTGAGTGTAAATGAACTGAAAGCACCAATCAGTAGACACAGAGTCACTGAATGGATAAAAAAACAAGACCCATCTTATATGCTGCCTACAAGACACTCACTTTAAACCCAAAGACATACACAGGCTATAAGTGAAGGGATGGAAAAAGACATTTCATGCAACTAATGGGGAGAAAAAAAGCAGGAGTTGCAGTACTTGTATCAGACAAAATACACTTCAAAACAAAGAAAGTCCCAAGAGACAAAGAAGGACATTACATAATGATAAAAGGGTCAATCCAACAAGAAGATATAACCATTATAAATATCTATGCACCCAACACAGGAGCACCTACATATGTGAAACAAATAGTAACAGAATTAAAAGGAGAAATAGAATGCAATGCATTCATTCTAGGAGACTTCAACACACCACTCACTCCAAATGACAGATCAACCAGACAGAAAATAAGTAAGGACACAGAGGCACTGAACAACACATTAGAACAAATGGACCTAACAGACGTCTACAGAACTCTACACCCAAAAGCAGCAGAATACACATTCTTCTCAAGTGTACATGGAACATTTTCAAGGATAGATCATATCCTAGGCCACAAAAAGAGCCTCAGTAAATTCAAAAAGACAGAAATTGTACCAACCAGTTTCTCAGACCACAAGGGTATGAAACTAGAAATAAATTACGTAAAGAAAATGAAAAATCCCACAAACACATGGAGGCTTCACAACATGCTCCTAAATAACCAATGGATCAATGACCAAATAAAAACAGAGATCAAGCAATATATGGAGACAAATGACAACAATAATTCAACACTGCAAAATCTGTGGGATGCAGCGAAGGCCATGCTAAGAGGAAAGTATATTGCAATACAGGCCTCCCTCAGGAAAGAAGACCAATCCCACATGGGCAGTCTAAACTCACAATTAATGAAACTAGAAAAAGAAGAACAAATGAGAACCGAAGTCAGTAGAAGGAGGGACATAATAAACATTAGAGCATAAATAAATAAAATCGAGAAGAATAAAACAATAGAAAGGATCAATGAAAGCAAGAGTTGGTTCTTTAAGAAAATAAACAAAATAGATAAACCCCTAGCCAGACTTATCAAGAAAAAAAGAGAGTCTACTAACATAAACAGAATCAGAAATAAGAAAGGAAAAATCACTACAGACACCACAGAAATGCAAAGAACTATTAGAGAATACTATGAAAAATTATATGTTAACAAACTGGATAACCTGGAAGAAATGGACAACTTTCTAGAAAAATACAACCTTCCAAGGCTGACCCAGAAAGAAACAGAAAATATGAACAGACCAATTACCAGCAACGAAATTGAACTGGTAATCAAAAACCTACCAAAGAACAAAATGCCTGTACCAGATGGCTTCACCACTGAATTTTATCAAACATTTAGTGAAGATCTAATACCATCCTCCTTAAAGTTTTCCAAAGAGTAGAAGAAGAGGGAATACTTCCAAATTCATTCTATGAGGCCAGCATCACTCTAATACCAAAACCGAGCACAGACACCACAAAAAAAGAAACTTACAGACCAATATCCCTGATGAACATAGATGCAAAAATACTCAACAAAATACTAGCAAACCAAATTCAAAAATACATCAAAAGGATCATCCATCATGATCAAGTAGGATTTATTCCAGGGATGCAAGGATGGTACAACATCCGAAAATCCATCAACATCATCCACCACATCAACAAAAAGGAAGGACAAGAACCACATGATCATCTCCATAGATGCTGAACAAGCATTTGACAAAATTCAACATCCATTCATAATAAAAACTCTCAACAAAATGGGTATAGAGGGCAAGTACCTCAACATAATAAAGGCCATATATGACAAACCCACAGCCAATATTATACTTAACAGTGAGAAGCTGGAAGCTTTTCCTTTAAGATCGGGAACAAGACAAGGATGCCCACTCTCCCCACTTTTATTCAACATAGTTCTGGAGGTCCTAGCCACGGCAATCAGACAACACAAAGAAATAAAAGGCATCCAGATTGGCAAGGAAGAAGTTAGATTGTCCCTGTTTGCAGATGACATGATATTGTACATAAAAAACCCTAAAGAGGAGTTCTGGGAAGATGGCGGCATGAGCAGGGTGGCGGAAATCTCCTCCCAAAACCATATGTATTTATGAAAATACAACAAATACAACTATTCCTAAAAGAGAAACCAGAAGATACAGGACAACACCCAGCCTGCAGCTACACCTGAGAGGACTCGGCACCTCGCGAAGAGGGTAAGATACAGAGCCGCAACCCGGTGGGACCCGAGCACTCCCCCACCCCAGTGCACCGGTGGGAGGAGAGGATTCAGAGTGGGGAGGGAGTGGAAGCACATGCCCACCGAATAATCAGCCCTGGTGATCTGCGCTGGGAGGACTGACACACTTTGCGTGGTGTATCGGAGATTGGAGAGACAGAGGTGCAGATTCCAAGACGGCAGGTTCACTCAGCTGGCTCCCCAGGACAAAAGAAAGTGCATGCTTTTTAGGGGTCTTAAAGAGACAGGGTCCAAACGGAGGAGCAGGATCGCCCCAGAGCACTCAGCCAAGCAGGCTGGGAGTCCAGGGGAATTTCAGTCCACTTGGACTGTGCCTGGGAAAAGCAATCACACAGAGACTTCCCACAGAAATCAGCAGCCTCCCATTCGTTCCCTCCCCAGCCAGAGTCACAAAGGGCCTGGCGGAGCAGTGCAGCCACGGCTGTGGAGTAGTGGAGCAGCAGCACCACCCACAGCATCCTCACATAAAGTACACCCAGTGGGCATTTTTTCTTTTTCTCTTTTTACCCTTTCTTCTTTTTTTCTTTTTCTGACCACTTCTATTGCCATGAAAAGACAGAGGAATATGGTACAAACAAAGCTTACCCAGACAACCCCAGAGAGGGAGCCTGATGGGATGGACATGTACATCACCCTGAAAAAGAATTCAGAATAAAGTCATAACCATACTGATGGATCTAAAGAAAAATATGCAAGAGCTAAGGAAGAAAGTGAGGGAAGTGAGAAAAGACAATGCAGAGATGAGACAGGTGATTGATGGGCTTAGCAGCAGACTGGATGAGATGCAAGAGACTGTAAATGGAATAGAAATCAGAGAACAGGAATACAGAGAAGCTGAGGCAGAGAGAGATAAAAGGATCTCTAGGAATGAAAAAATTTTAAGAGAATAGTGTGACCAATCCAAACAGAACAATATTCGCATTATAGGAGTACCAAAGGTAGAAAAGAGAGAAAAAGGGATAGACAGTGTCTTTGAAGAAATAATTGCTGAAAACTTCCCCAAGCTGGGGAAGGAAACAGTCGTTCAAAACATGGAAGCCTACAGATCTCCCAAAACAAGGGACCCAAGGAAGACAACACCAAGACACATAATAATGAAAATGGCAAAGATCAAAGATAAAGACAGAGTATTAAAGGCAGCTAGAGAGAGAAAAAAAATATCACGTACAAAGGAAAACCCATCAGGCTATCATCAGACTTCTCAACAGAAACCTTACAGGCCAGAAGAGAATGGCATGATATATTTAATGTAATGAAACAGAAGGGCCTTGAACCAAGAATATTGTATCCAGCACAATTATCATTTAAATTTGAGGGAGGGATTAAACAATTTCCAGACAAGTGAAAGCTGAGAGAATTTGCCTCCCATAAACCACCTCTTCAGGATATCCTAAAGGGACTGCTCTAGATGGAAGCACTCCTAAGGCTAAAAAGAGGTCACCAGAGAAAATAAAATCATAGCAAAGAAAGCAGACCATCCAAATACTAACTAAAGGCAAAGAATAAAACACCTAGTATATAAAGAATGGAGGAGGAAGAATAAGAAGGGAGAGAAATAAAGGATCATTAGACTGTGTTTACAATAACTTAACAAGAAAGTTAAGTTAGACTGTTAGATAATAGAGAAGCTATCCTTGAACCTTTGGTAACCACGAATGTAAAGCCAGCAATGGCAATAAGTACATATCTATCAATAATCACCCTAAATGTAAATGGACTGAATGCACCAATCAAAAGACACAGAGTCACTGAATGGATAAAAAAGCAAGAACCACCTATATGCTGCTTACAGGACACTCAACTCAAACCCAAAGATATACACAGACTAAAGGTGAAGGGATCGAAAAAGATATTTCATGCAAACAACAAGGAGAAAAAAGCAGGTGTTGCAGTACTTGTATCAGACAAAATAGACTTCAAAAAGAAGAAAGTAGCAAGACATAAAGAAGGACATTACATAATGATAAAGGGGGCAGTCCAACAAGAGGATATAACCATTATAAATATGTATGCACCTAACACAGGAGCGCCGGCATATGTGAAACAAATATTAACAGAATTAAAGGAGGAAATACAAAGCAATGCATTCATTTTAGGAGACTTCAACACACCACTCACTCCAAAGGACAGATCAACCAGACAGAAAATAAGTAAAGACACAGAGGCACTGAACAACACACTAGAACAGATGGACCTAAGAGATATCTACAGAACTCTGCACCCAAAAGCAGCAGGATACACATTCTTCTCAAGTGCACATGGAACATTTTCCAGAATAGACCACATACTAGGCCACAAAAAGAACCTCAGTAAATTCAAAAATATTGAAATCCTACGAACCAACTTCTCAGATCACAAAGGTATAAAACTAGAAATAAATTTTAGAAAGAAATCAAAAAGGCTCACAAATACATGGAGACTTAACAACATTCTCCTAATGAATCAATGGGTTAATGACCAAATCAAAACAGAAATCAAACAATATATGGAGACTAATGACAACAACAACACAAAGCCACAACTTCTGTGGGACTCAGGAAAGGCAGTTCTAAGAGGAAAGTATACTGCAGTCCAGGCCTATTTAAAGAAGGAAGAACATTCCCAAATGAACAGTCTAAAGACACAATTATTGAAATTGGAAAAAGAAGAACAAATGAGGCCCAAAATCACCAGAAGGAGAGACATAATAAAGATCAGAGAAGAAATAAATAAAATTGAGAAGAATAAAACAATAGAAAAAATCAATGAAACCAAAAGCTGGTTCTTTGAAAAAATAAACAAAATAGATAAACCCCTAGCCAGACTCATAAGAGAAAAAGAGAATCTACACACATAAACAGAATCACAAATGAGAAAGGAAAAATAACGACGGACCCCACAGAAATACAAAGAATTATAAGAGAATATTATGAGAATCTATATGCTAACAAGCTGGAAAACCTAGAAGAAATGGACAAATTCTTAGAAAAATACAACCTCCAATACTGACCAAGCAAGAAACAGAAAAACTAAACAGACCAATCGCCAGCAATGAAATTGAATTGATAATCAAAAAACTACCCAAGAACAAACCCCCCGGACCTGATGGATTCACCTCTGAATTCTACCAGACATATATAGAGAAGAAATAACACCCATTCTCCTTAAAGTTTTCCAAAAAATAGAGGAGGAGGGAATACTTCCAAACTCATTCTATGAAGCCCGCATCACTCTAACACCAAAACCGGGCAAAGACCTCACTAAAAAAGAAAATTACAGACCAATATCCCTGATGAATGTAGATGCAAAAATACTCAACAAAATATTAGCAAACCGAATTCAAAAATATATCAAGAGGATCATACACCATGATCAAGTGGGATTCATCCCAGGGATGCAAGGATGGTACAACATTTGAAAATCCATCAACATCATCCATCACATCAATAAAAAGAAGAACAAAAACCACATGATCATCTCCACAGATGCTGAAAAGGCATTTGACAAAATTCAGCATCCATTCATGATTAAAACTCCCAACAAAATCGGTATAGACGGCAAGTACCTCAACATCATAAAGGCCATATATGACAAACCCACAGCTAACTTCATACTTAACAGCGAGAACCTGAAAGCTTTTCATCTAAGATCGGGAACAAGACAGGGATGCCCACTCTCTCCACTGTTATTCAACATAGTACTGGAGATCCTAGCTACGGCAATCAGGCAAAACAAAGAAATACAAGGCATCCAGATTGGTAATGGAGAAGTCAAATTGTCACTATTTGCAGATGACATGATACTGTACATAAAAAACCCTAAAGACTCCACTCCAAAACTACCAGAACTAATATCTGAATTCAGCAAAGTTGCAGGATACAAAATTAACACACAGAAATCTGTTGCTTTTCTATTATACACTAATGATAAACTAACAGAAAGAGAAATCAGGAAAACAATTCCATTCACAATTGCATCAAAAAGAATAAAATATCTAGGAATAAACGTAACGAAGGAAGTGAAAGACCTATACCCCGAAAACTACAAGATGCTCTTAAGAGAAATAAAAGAAGATACCAATAAATGGAAACACATCCGTGCTAATGGATATTAAGAATTAATATTGTCAAAATGGCCATCCTGCCTAAAGCAATCTACAGATTTAATGCAATTCCTATCAAAATACCAACAGCATTCTTCAATGAACTAGAGATAATCATTCTAAAATTCATATGGAACCACAGAAGACCCCGAATAGCCAAAGCAATCCTGAGAAGGAAGAATAAAGCAGGGGGGATTATGCTCCCTGACTTCAAGCTCTACTACAAAGCCACAGTACTCAAGACAATTTGGTACTGGCACAAGAACAAAACCATAGACCAATGGAACAGACTAGAGAGCCCTGATATAAACCCAACCATATATGGTCAATTAATATATGATAAAGGAACCATGGACATACAATAGGGAAATGACAGCCTCTTCAACAGCCTGTGTTGGCAAAACTGGACAGTTAACTGCAAGAGAATGAAAGTGGATTGTTGTTTAACCCCATACACAAAAGTAAACTCGAAATGGATCAAAGACTTGAATGTAAATCATGAAACCATAAAACTCTTAAAAGACAACATAGGCAAAAATCTCCTGAGTATAAGCATGAGCGGTTTCTTCCTGAACGCATCTCCTCGAGCAAGGGAAACAAAAGCAAAAATGGAGTCATGGGACTACATCAAAGTAAAAAGTTTCTGTACGGCAAAGGACACCATCAACAGAAGAAAAAGGCATCCTACAGTATGGGAGAACATATTTGTAAATGAAATATCCGACAAGGGGTTAACATCCAAAATATATAAAGAACTTACATGCCACAACATGGAAAAAACAATTAACCCGATTAAAAAATGGGCAGGGGCTATGAAGAGACAGTTCTCCAAAGAAGAAATTCAGATGGCCAACAGACACATGAAAAGATGGTCCACATCACTAATCATCAGGGAAATGCAATTAGAACCACAATGACATATCACCTCACAGCAGTAAGGATGGCCAGCATAAAAAAGACTAAGAACATCAAATGCTGGCAAGTATGTGGAGAAAGGGGAACCCTCCTACATTGCTGGTGGGAATGTAAGCTAGTTCAACCATTGTGGAAAGCAATATGGTGGTTCCTCAAAAAACTAAAAATAGAAATACCATTTGACCCGGGAATTCCACTCCTTGTAATTTACCCAAAGAATACAACTTCTCAGATTCAAAAAGACATATGCACCCCTATGTTTATTGCAGCACTTTTTACAATAGCCAAGATATGGAAGCAACCTAAGCATCCATCAGTAGATGAATGAATAAAGAAGATGTGGTACATATTATACACAATGGAATATTATTCAGCCATAAGAAAGAAACAAATTCTACCATTTGCAACAACATGGATGGAGCTGGAGGATATTATGCTCAATGAAATAAGCCAGGCAGAGAAAGACAAGTGCCAAATTATTTCCTTCATTTGTGGAGTATAACGACGAAGCAAAACTGAAGGAACAAAATAGCAGCAGACTCGGAGACTCCAAGAAGGGACTAGTGGTTACCAAAGGGGAGGGTTGTGGGAGGGAGGGTGGGAAGGTAGGGAGAAGGGGATTGAGGGGTATTATGTTCAGTACACATGGTGTGGGGGATCACGGGGAAAACAGTGTAGCACAGAGAAGGCAAATAGTGACTCTGTGGCATCTTATTACACTGATGGACAGTGACTGCATTTGGGTATGGGTGGGGACTTGATAATATGGGTAAGTGTATTCGTTTTTTCACGTGAAACCTTCATAAGTGTGTATATCAATAATACCTTAATAAAAAATTAAAAAAAAAAAAAGAAATGCCCCCAGCCCTGTGAAAGTGGAGGCCACACCGCATTCCCAGGAAGCACACACTACAAGGGTGAGCAGCTGGCAGCATACTGATGAGTTAAAGACTCTGCTGAATTTATGCAGTGAGAACAAGGCGGCTGCGTGTCCACGAAGCCAAGATCACACGCGGCGGCAGCTGGACTCCAGCCGCCCTCAGACAGCCCAGGCGTAGGGCCGTCAGCACTTTCGTTACAAATACCCATCCTTCAGAGGAAGGTTTGGAAAAACCCATTCCAGGCCCCAAAACGTGAGATCTAAACCCAGGATTGTTTCCTTTGAAATGCTTCCTCCAACCAGGAGCTGCCGTTTTGCTCTATTTTATGGCTATATTCATTTGCATCCCCAACAGTAGCAGCTGAAAGAACGGACCGTGCCTGTTCCCACCCACAGCCCTTCATGGGGTGCTGCGAATGTCCTGGGCCTCCAGGACCCAAGCTCTGTGCCCACCCTGTGGGGCCACAAGGAAAGCAGAGAAGCAGGAAGCAGCAGGTGCAAAGCCTGCCATTTATCAGCACCAGACCAGGGTCCAAGTACTGTCTACCCTCTGTCTCCACCAGGCACATTATTACACATATAACAGCACCAACACATGGAGCTGGGCTGGAATAATTCTGTCCTCTGCAAAGCAGCAGACCTGGAGTCACTTAGCTTCCCATGACGCTGTGGGGTCAGTATTCAAAACACTGTTTATAAGATCAGGGAACCCAGGCCCCCAGGCCAGCCACATGCATGTCCAGACCATAAGGAGCCATCATTTAAGCTGACGTTGCAGCAGCCAAGAGCTCTGCTTTGACTGCCCCGGCAGTGCTGTTCCTGTCCAACTGCTCCTCAGCTCACCGGCAGCACTCCTGGCCATCCATACGTCTCCCAGGGGTCACGTGCCAGCTGCACGGCCCTCCTTGCTGAGGGCCCAGAACAGGGGCAGCAGGCCTCTCCTGCTCAGGCCTAACAACCTGCAGCACACAGGGGTGCTGGACCCCTGCCGAGGCGGGCCGTGTCAGCTGCCGTAGGAGAGTGAGCAGTTCTGCCCGGCCGCAGCTACCCAGACCCTCCCAACACAGCTCGGCTCTGTGTTTACGAAGTCTAAGCTTCTGTGACAAGCGGCTTCTTGGAGCATATATACACACATATGGGAGGAACCAGGCATGCACCACCCACGACCAGACAGCCTGTCTTGCAATATTTAGACAAGTGAACAGCCAGACTGGGCCGGCACAGCCCAAGATGACCACTGCAACTCTGTGGCTTGGTCCTAGAGGCAGAACGCTTCTTCAGGGGGCTGCCATTCTCTCCCCGGCAAGCTCTGAGTGCCCATGTGGGCCTGGCAGCTGGTGCCCAGCGCCATCCCAGTTGGAAGGCCTCTCACCTGTGCATCCACACTGTTCCACTGCTTCAGACACCCTTGGCTGCCAGCATCTGCCCTCAGTGGCTCCTGCATCAGATCCGCTGGGAGCAGCTGTGCTCTCCCATTTCCCCATCTCTCCCCTCCAGACCTCCACGCTGCAGGAAGCCGGGCGTCTCAGTCTCGGCTGTCCAAAGTGAGTGCTGCAGCCCTGCCTCACGAGGCCTGGGGAACACTGGCTGTTTAGCCTGCTGTCCTGGGGGAGGACCAAGGGGGCCCCAAGTGGAGGTTGGAGCTCCCCAACCAGCTCCCCGCAAGTAGAATGATGGACTGTTCTGTGAGTGGCTGCTCCGGGCTGGCTGTGCAGGGTGGTATGTAGTGAGGTGACCAGAGCTTCCTGGGGTTCTGTGCCAGGGTGCCCCTCCCGCCAACACGCCCACTTGGAGAAGAAGTGGTCTGCCTCCCGGTCCACACGTGGGTGGCCACCTCACTTGTGCTCCAGTGGGAGCCTCCCGTCCACGCAGACCCGGACTGCCTCCTCTGCCCGTATAACAAAAGCTTTGGTGATTAACCAACTTATCCAGTAACTGTTTTTTGATGGAAACAGAAGACGTTTTCAACTTCTACACTAAAGGGAGACAAAGAGGTGGTGGCAACTTTGAAGAGCCTGTTCACTCGTCACGAAGACTGTGGCCGGAAGCAGGAGAGGAGGCGCCCATCCCTGCACTGCTCCCGCTCCCACTGCGCAGACCCTCCACGGGGGCCGGTCCCTGATCCAGATGCTCCTGGGAACAGGGGGACGGGGGCACGTGCGCACGGTCAGGGACTCCTCCCCTGTGGGGCCAGTGCTGCCAGGGGGTGCTCGGCCGAGGGATGCTGGGTCACGGCGGCTCCCCGTCAGGGCCTCTTTCCCAGGGCATTGTCGCACCAACTTGAACAGCTTGGGTGTGATGATTCCTCCAACCACAGAACCATCTAGAAACACAGGAACCGAAGTTTCTCTTTCCCATTGTTTACTCCTACTGGAGGGTCTCTTAAATTAAAGTTGGGTGTAGCAACTGAATCTGGAGGCCAGGCTGAAGAGGGGGCTCCCACCTGCAGGCCTGCGTGAGCCCCGAGCTGGTGAGCTGAGGCCAGCCCGGGATTTGGGCAAATGAACCAGGATAGCGGCAGGCCCGGGAGACCTGGGCAAAGCGTGGTCCCCCAGAAAACCCTGGTTGCAATCAAGAGGATTTTAAACTGAATGTGTGTAGAAGGGATTTTTAAACAAGGAGTAAGATTGGAAAACATGGCCTGCAGGGTGATAGCTGATAGAACATGATAAAAGGACAGTGGGGGGCCCTCAGCAAAGCCTTGGGGAGACGGGCATGGACACCCACCCTCCATCCTGACCCAGAGGTAGGGCAGGCAGCCTCATGCCTGCGACATGGGGTGGGCAGCCTGTGAAGCGACCTGAGGCAGGGTAGTGTGTCTTCTCTTGGGGAGAACCCGGAAGCCCAGGTCACGATGCCACAGGGCAAGTGCTCAGAGAAGGAGAAGGCACCACTCAGAGAACAAATGCCTCCTCACCTGCCATGCCCAGGCTGTTCTAGAGGCTGGGGTGGTGGACAGGAGAGCCTGTGATAAAGCTAGTGCTTCAGCGTGGGCTGAGTTATCTAGGGAGCTTTCTAGAGAGGCAGATTCTGGTTCCCTAGGTCCGGGATGACACCTGACTTCCTGCGTCCCTACAAGCTCCCAGGAGACGCTGCTGCTCTTGGCAGACCCCCTTTGAGAGAGCTTCTGGAACAGCACTTTGTAGCCTTGGCTTCACAGTGGAAGCACCTCCCCACGAAACACCCATTTGAACAGACAGCAGCTTACACTTGGCACTGCCTTTGACCCCGGCTCCCACCCTAGTGGGAGGAGGACAGTAGAGGCCACCATGCCTAGTAGTTGGCCTCTTATTTCTTAGAGCTTCACACACTCAGGAGCGGAGGAAAACTGGCTTCTACGCATCTGCAACTGCTGTCAGAGAAATCTCAGGGGCTTCCCAAGTCTGAGATGGGCCAGCAAAGACGGCTGCTCTGCATTTTGATCAGCTTCTTGGTGGCGAAACACCGTGCTCAGCTGTGAAGACCGACTGCCCTCAGGAGACAGGTGAGAGCAGGGTTCCTTCCTGCTCAGCCCCCAGAGCTGGCGTCCGGGCACAGCTAGAGCCTCTCATGGGAAAGGCCACCAAAGTGCGGGCTGTCGCCGTGACTGGGCTGGTCCAGCAAGGGCTGGTGATGACGCCACACCGGGGATCCGCCTCCAGACTACAAGGGCTCCCTGACCCTGATGTCAACCACCTGAGTGGTATCAGCGTGGCCACTGTACAGAGGAAACGGGGGCTCCCAGGGGGCCCAGGGCTCGTCTGGGGGCTGCTCTGTCGCCTCACCAATGCCCTCTCTGTCCCGGCTCACTGGACCTACAGTCCGTTACTTTTTGCAGCCGAGTGTGGCATGCTTCCTAATCTTTAGGTCACAGAACTAACGTATTCATTGAGACATATCTATGCCTTTGGATACTGCAGGGGGTTGGGTTCATTTAGGAAATTCCAGTGCAGGTTTTTATAAGTCAGACTCTTTTTCTGGCATGAAAATTGAGTCAGGCAAAGCCTCACACTGGGAGCTACAGCTACTGGGGGTAGAGGGCTATTTCATTCTCTTCCTTTATTTCAGTTCTGTGGTGATGACTTCACAGGCCTGTTAACAATGCTGACCTTTACGGGGAATGCTTAACTCTAGACATGGGCAATACCACAAGCCAATACTCTGGACTGTCCATTCCCCACGCATTCCACAAGTATTTGGTGTGCACCTGCTATGGGAGAGGTTGCTATCCTTGAGTTCCCACCCTTAGAATTAAACATTTTACAAAGTGGTGAGCAAGGCATAGTGGTGTAGTGGAAACCCAGACGAGGGCAGTCACCCCACTGCTCACGAGCCCATGTGGGGCCACAGCCCACCCGGCACAGGCAGTCGCCTCACTCCCACTCTGCCCCTCCTGTTTGCACTCAATCTTTGCTCCGAGGCTCCAGGTGACTGAAGTGTACAGGTGAGGCTGTAGCTATGTTCCCAAAGTGGTGAACTGAGGCCGTTCCTCACATAACTGAGGCTTGAAACAAGAAACATGCAGCAATCAAGACAAACCGAGGTGTGTGCCTGCACTGCACAGACACTGGCCGAGTGTTTAAGAGGGACGCTGTGTAGGCAGGGGCTTTGGGGGAGAGGGTGCCTGACAATCAATGTGCGGGGCAGGGGGAGCCCCACTGCCATGAGCCCAGAGCCCCAACACTGAGCACTTCCCGGGAGAGGGCGGAGCACTGGAGGTTGACCTACAGTGGGTGCACATGTCAAGCAGGGGCTGTTTCCACACATGCTCTACTGTGCTGGTGGCCTGGCCAGGGGCAGCTCGGCCGGGCGTGGACTGCCTCGGAGAATCTGCTCTTGCCCCTGCCTTCATGAAGACATTAGATGTGGTCCTCCAGTCCTCTATGACGGCTGAGACATGGCCGTGAGCCCAGGAAGGGGCCTCACCCCCACCACTCCCATGCAGCCTCCCCAGCTGCCCATAGCAGAAGGGAAGCATGTCCTTCCTGGTGAGTGGGTCCCTCTGCTCCCCCCTCGACCAGAAACTGCACACAGCCTCCCTCCCTTGGCCTCTATTAAAGTGTCACCCCTTCCTTCCTGGGCACTCACCACAATTACGCATGGGGAATGAGTGGCCCCTTCTTGGAATTCAGTCTCTTAATATGGTGCTGGTCCTTCCCGGTGCCAGCAACCATTTCAGCATCACAGCCAGAGGGAAGGGAGATTTCACCCAAAGTCTGATACACATTAAAATGACAAAACAGAAAACTTTACTCATTTGCCAGGGGTGTGTGAGGGTCAGAAACAGGTCCATGAGCAGCAGAGAGAGGTATCACTAGCACCTTAGTGCATCCCACAAGCAAGGGGACCATTTATTGGAAGTTTTGAGATCACTGTAAGAACTCTCTGATAATTTTGCCAGAAGATAATCTTCTGGTCCTTCTGCCTTGGACGTCACAGATCCTCTGCAGCTAAGGATGGAGGAAGAGGGAGCTATAAAGAGATGTACTCTGAATGCAGACAGCAGTCTCAGGGCCAGGTGGGACCGGTCCAGGGCTCTAGTCCCTGGCTGGACTGCCTCTAGCCCCTTTTTGTTGACTGAGTATCCGCTTCAGGAAAGCATTTCTGGGCATATACTTCCAGGTAATTATATATATTTCTAGTGTACCACTGTATTACATAAATCATTAAAACACACAACATAGAAATTGGAACATCACATGTGCTAAGGGTCAACGTAGCTCCAGGAGGCGTTTGCCCATTTCATATACACACTGGCGCCTGTGCCTTTAGCCAGGATGTAGAATGCGTTTCTCATTGTGAGTCACCAACCAAAAGGCCTGAGAGCCATGGGCAGCGGGGGGAGAAGACAGCCATTTCCCCGGAGACGGGGTCCCTGCTTCCTGTCTGCAAGGGTGTGCCTATAATGTGCCGCAAGGGGCAGACCCTGGCCCACCACGAGGCGCTCTTACTGGACAGCTGGAGAGCCTTTCTGGGAGGACCTTGGCATCACAGGCTCCCTGCAGAGGACACAGATCTGGAAACACTGATCTTGCCTCCGAATCCACCCAGACTTCCTTGTCCCCTCTGGTGAAGAACATCCTTGAACTTGCCAGCTATGTTTGGATCTGTGACCACAGCCCGTTTATCCTCAGGGGCCCTGGACAACCGTGCACCTGCAGGGCTGTCCTATACGCAGTGCCTCTGGGACTGGAGACCAACTCCCAAAACCAGTGAGCAGGATCCGCGTGGCCCCGAGGCCCAGGGTCCTGCTGCGGGCAAGTCCCGGTGTGGCTGAGGGAAGGGAGATGCTCGGCCATGGTTTCCGGAACCCCCGAGGCCCAGGACCCCGCTGCGGGCACGTTCCAGTGTGGCTGAGGGGAGGGAGATGCTCGGCCATGGTTTCTGGAACCCCAGCCAGACAGTCATGGAATTGTTCTGCTATTACAGCCTTGACATTCTAACCTGATCTCTCACCACCACTTAACTTTAACAGCCTTCAACCAACTGCATACAGAGCTTCAGAGGGCAAGCCCTTTCTCCCCACGCCCTCTTTCTTTCTGTGTCTCTCCCTCTGCTTCCCCTGCTCTGTCTCTGTCTCCTGTTTATCTCTCTCATATCTCAGGGCAACCAAGCCCTGTAACAATGACACAGTCAAGGTCGCAGAGCTGATAGCTCTGAAAATCAGAGCCCACTCTCCCTCTTGCAATCATCTCATTTCACAGACGGTTAATAAGCTCAGTGCTGACATATAGTAGGGGCTCAGTGAATGCCCATTCAGTGAATGACTGCTATTAGCATTTGCATATGCATGCAATAAGGCTATTTATTGAGCGTGATCCAAATGTGTGTTAAGCATTTGTCTCAAGTGCCCTCATCAGCCCCTTTGAGGGAGCTGTAACTCATGCCCACTTTACACATGTGGACCCCGCAGCTGAGAGAAGTCAGGCTGCCTTCGCTGGGAGGGTGTGCTGGGGGACTGGGCTGCTGCCAGAGCCGGGCAGTGCACTTCACTCACTCATGCACAGCTGCTCACAGAAAGACCTTTTCTTAGGGATGTATTCCATGGTCACAATGGGGGCGTTAAGAACCAACAAACAAATTGAGTGAAAGATCTATTAGAGAAAGATGGGGCTAAATTTCAATGGTTAAGGACAGGGACCAAAAGTGATGTACTTCCAGGTAGGGAGAGGTGCATGCAGGAGCAAGAACACGCATACATGCTGTGTGTGCGTGCATGTTGTGTGCGTGTGTGCACACGCATCTGCATGCTGTATGCCTTGCTGTGTGTGCATGCTTGCACATGTATGTGTGTGTGCTGTGTGTGCACGTGTATGTGTATGTCTCCATGTTTTGTGTGCATGTGTGCACATGTATGTGTGTGTGCTGGGTGTGCACATGTATATGTATGTCTCCATGCTGTGTGTGCATGCATGTTTGTATAGGGCTGCTGTCAATAGCTCAATCATGGAGATTTTAGGCAGAACAAGAGTCAAGATGTGACTTGAAGCCCCTGTCAACTGCTGAGCAGGGACAGATGGCTCCACAGAGTTGGTATGGAAGATCTGGTTGGGGTTCTCAGGGCACGTGGGGATGAGATGGGAAGGAGCATGCCCAGCTGTGCTGGCCGGGGAAAAGAGCCCCCAGACCACCTGGGGCTGGTACTACAGAAGAAGGGGTCTGATTACCAAGAACATGGGCATTAGGTGCCTCCTGCATGCCCGGGGCTTTGTTTGGTACTGAAGATACCTTAGCGAGAAAAACAGATAGAAGATGAGTCCTCATGAAAACCCAGACAATTAACAAATAAATACTCTTTTACACTTAGTGCCTCAGGTGGTGAGAAATATTCAAGGAGACAGCTGGGACTGGTGGCAGGGAAACATGTCACACAGGGCACCTCGGAAAGTCTTCACTGAGGAAATGACCTGGGAGAAAGGTGAGCAAGAGAAACTGCTGACATCTGGGGGGAGAGTGACAGGGGTTGAGAACGGAAGGTGCAAAGGCCCTGTAGTGTGGGGACAGTGCTGGCGTGTCTGAGGAGGAACAGGAAGCCAGGGTGGCTCGAGCAGACTCAGGGTGGGAGCAAGGTCCGAGGTGACAGGGAGCCGTTGGCCAGGATTTTTGGCCACAGGGAGGTCTTGGCTTTCCTCTGCATGAGACGGGGGCCAACAGCAGCAGAGGGCCAGCTGACACACACTCAACAGGTGCCCACAACTGTGCTGAGGACAGTGGGGCTGATGCAACATCAATGGGAAATTCTGACATGGCACAATCCTAAATTTGTTGAATATGCATGTAAATTTATACATAGAGAACATTTTATTTCATTCATTCTTTTCCTACACATGTATTTATATTTCCTGGCAGGATCGTAGGTGATTTAAATTACTTTGTACTTTTCTGAGTGTCCCTGTTTTGAGCAATAGCCAAGCATTATTCTTAGAGTCATTAAAAACTGAACGAAAAAGCCAGTTGGGCTGGGCCTCTATCCACCCACGGTGAGATTTCCTGAGGCTTTCCATTTTGTACAAAGTGTGAGGGGCCATAAAGTGGTGGTGTTAGTTTAGCAGTGATTTTAGGGTGTGATGTTCCAGGGACGGTCTGGCATGGGCCTCCTCCCCAGGGGTTTGGTTTCGCGCTCCCGCTGAGTGGTGGTGCCCAGTGTGGGGCACAGGCCGGGCGTCACAGGCCTTGGGGAGGCTGCTCCTGCATCGTGCTCCCATGGGCTGCCCCACGGCACCGGAGCTCAGAGGCTGGGAAGGAATGCACCGGACGGGGAGGCAGAGAGGCCAAGGAGAGGACAGAGCAGGGCCAGCAAACCACGCCCGCTGGCTGCACCCAGCCTGGTGCTCCCTGCTGTACGCGGTGACCGAGGCCCAGCCAGGCTGCTCCCCTATTGGTTTGGCAGCTTCTGCCTCAGCAGGGCAGAGCCGTAGGACATAGGCAGCCGGACTGGACAGCAACTGCCCCTCCTTGGCCCCTGCCCACCTGACTGCTGGGACAGTCTGACTCAGGACTGAAACTTCTGTACCCAACAGCAGACTGGAGGCCATCCCCAGCCTGGCAGCCACGCGCCCTGCATTCTCATCCCACCTGCTCCCTGCCCCTGCCTCTCCCCATGTCCTGAAGCGACTGCAGACGCCAGGAGATCCCGTCTGCGATCAGCCGCCCTCTGTGATGGCCCAGCTCACTGACGGGCCGGGCTGGTCTCGGGAGCTGCCGACTGGGGGCTCACCTCCTCCCTCCCGCCCCTGGTGCTGGTCCGAGGCAGCACGTCCAGGTGGGGTGTCAGTGTCCAGACTTGGCTCTTGGGGGAGGAGGTCCTGGACTCTGTGCTGGGAGGGCGAGGAACTGGCAGGCCCGCTGCTTCCAGCTCTGATCTCCGTTCTTCCTCTGAGATCATCCGTGACAAAGCGGACATTGCCCTTTCCCAGTCTCAGACACCCACTTTCCCTCAGCTGGATCTCCGAACAGGGATGGAGAGTCATGTGGCAAAACCCA
Organism: Phataginus tricuspis; assembly: GCA_029783875.1. Taxonomy (NCBI): domain Eukaryota; kingdom Metazoa; phylum Chordata; class Mammalia; order Pholidota; family Manidae; genus Phataginus; species Phataginus tricuspis. The sequence continues at coordinate 25,380,839 of JAQQAC010002629.1, read as the reverse complement.
AAGGACAACTCACTAAACTCTCCCAGAACGCAGGTATTGACGAACATGTTAGCACGTGAAGTGTGCCGCACACTCGGCAGCGGAGATGTGAACAGGAGCAATTTCAACCACATCTTCACCCTCACCTAAATACAGGGGGGTTCACCCAAGTGGAATCTGACCCCGGGGTCATTTTTCTGTACCTGCCTTGGGCCTCGCGTCCATGGTGGTTGTGGGTCTGGCCCTGGCCCTGATGCCATTCTGCAGAGGGTCCTACATGGGGAGCAGGGCGCAGCTGGGCCTGCCACCCCACCCAGCCTCCTGATTCGAATCCTGCTCCCCCCTGCAGGAGCTGGGCAGCCCCCAGTGCCTAGGCTGGCTCCCTGCTCTCCAGGGGGCTGTTCTCCCCAGGAGTGAAGGGCGCGCTCTTCCAAGTGTCTTTTAAAGGATGGATGCTCTTCCTTAATCATGATAGCCTCAAACCCACACTCTAGCAGGAAAAGCAGTTCCCCAAGACCACGTGCCGCTTCCTGCTGCTCCCCGGGAGGGGCGTGGGGCTCAGGGGCCTTGGAATTGGGTGGGCCTGGCAGCAGTGCTGAAGGGGATGGTGATTTCTGTGACACTTCTCACTTGTCCAGGCACTGCTCCACCATTCACCCCCACCAGAACCCCATGAGGCAGGAGAGGTGTTATCCCCACACCACAGACAGGGAAACTGAGGCCTAGGGCAGACAGGGGCCCAGCTGCCAGAGGCACAGAGGAGGCTGGCCCAGCCACGGGCAGAGATATGGGGTGGAGGGTGGCCCGTGGGCCTGTAGGTTGAGGTGGAGGGTCTGGATTCATTCTAAGGGCAATGGGCCCCACTGAAGGCTCTAAGCCTCTGAGTGACAGATCTCTGTGGACACAGTCCTGGTCTCCATGTGAGTACCACCAGGAGGAGAGGAGTAAAAAGTGTAGAGATAATGGGGAGATAACAGCTCTGCCTGGGTGGGGCTGCCCTGGGGCCAAGGACCCTATGGTCTTTCAGAGAAGCACAGGTGAAAACTTTTAGTCCAGAAGTTCATTTTACACTCAAACGTCCCAGGCAAAGGCAGAAGCAGGCTCAGAGATGACGAGGACCGCCTCACCCGGACCCTCAGTGTCCCGGCCACGAGGAACATCTAACCCTGCTCTGCAGACAGGAGCTGCTCACCAAGGGCCCTAGAGGGAAGCACAATGAGGCACCGGGGACTGTTTGGCCAGCAGGCTCAGAGGGCTGGTCCTGGCACCCACCCCCTGTTGGGTCTGAGAATTAATGGGAACTGCACAGCAGCTCTCCCCACTCCGGAGGGAAGATGCCCGGTGACTGCAGGCGGATGCGTTTGGATCCAATCGGACACGCCCTTCCTTGTGCCCTAAATACAGGCCCTGAACCTCAGCCAAGAAACACTCCGCTGTCACCTTACCAACACCTGGGCCAGGTCTCTCTCCACGGCTTCGCATGCTTTCACCTTCACCCTGAAAAGCAGCCCCCTCCAACGTGGCCTGCCCACGGGAGCAGGCTTGTGGTAGGTGTACGCCTGGCTGGGAAGCTCCCTGCTGGTGGCCAAGGCCCACCTGTGGGCTAAGTGGAATCCAATGAAACAACTTCCCTTCTACTTTCTCGGACATGGGCCCACCCAGACCTGCTGCCTCAGGCTCTCTGAGGCTGGGGCCCAGAGCCTTCCAGGTGATTCTGATGCTCTGATAGGAAAGGCAGAAATGAAGACCAGAATGTGGAAGCTCAAGAGAGAGGCTGAGCCAAGGCTCTGTGCTGTCCTGTGGTGGGGAGCAGGGCAGCCTGCGGAGGGCGTCTGGGAAGTAGTGCCCTGAGTGAGAGGGCGGGGACGGGACATTCCGATCAGGAAGGGCCCTGGGAGGCACTCAAGGGAGATGCGAGTGATCCCATCCCTGCCCACCCGCTGCACAGGGTCATTACTGCCCAAACGAGGGACACATGATGGCAGGAAGGCAGGCAACTGGGGCCTGAACAGGATGGCTGGACACATAGTTGGCACGGTGCCCTTTCCGCTGGGTAGCTTGAGGCCAGGCCACAGCTGAGAGGCAGGCATGGCGGCTCTGTCCTGACATCCTTGTGTCTTCACTGACCCCAGCTTGAGACACTTTTAGTCTGAGCTTGTCTCTTGCAGGTGGAAACTCATGTCAGCCTTTCCTGCTCTCTCCCAGGCCCACCTGCAGCCCCACCTCTCAGGCCACTCCCTGGTCCCAAAGATGTTCCTGGGGGACGAGTGGGCAGGGACAGGCGGCTCCCCAGGACCTGCTGAGTCCGGCTGTGTGCTTCCAAGAAGAGCGTGCGGAAAGCCTCCGAGCAGGGCCTTTTCGGGGACAGCCAATGGGTTACTCTCCTACTCTGATTAATTAGCCCTGTGAGAAACTGGCTACAATCCTGCTAACTGCCTACTATGTGCCGTGCACTATGCCAGGAGCGAGGAGGGAAAAAGATTGCATATCTCATGTTTTGTTCCTTACATGGTTAGGAGGCAAACAAGGCCCCAGAGATTATGGAACAGAAGACTTTACATTACAAGATGCTCACTTCACACAAGAGTTAAAGAAGGGAGAAGCCTGGTGAGTCGGCACCTATGCACTTGTGCGGGAAAAGCCCCAGTGAATGCACACGTGTGTGCATGGGTCACAGCGTGGGGTGCAGATCTGGCAGGAAGACCCAGATCACACTGGGCCAGTGAACAGACAAAGTCTCTCTCCCATGGAATTGTACCATTTCTCTACATTCACCTATTTGTTTATGTCAGTCCTTCCACTGTAGGGCAAGGGAAGTAGTAGGTGAAGGCAAGGCACGTCACGTGTTCTCCAGAGAGGGCTAAGAATGTGTCTCCAGACTGCTTTGCTCAGAGGCAGAGCTGCCCACCTGCCCTGCCAAGGCCCTCCCTCCTCCCCTCCCCCAGCCTCCCTGCCTGGTGCCCTCCTGGCGACGGGCACAACCCACTGAGTTCAGTGTCTTAGGTCCTCATGGAGGCGCAGTCCACGCCTCGACACGGAATCACGGGCAGGACGTGTGCACCCAAGCCAAGAGGCAGAGGGGATGCCTGCCACAGTCTGCCCACTGCTATAAAGCTCGTGATCAATAGGACATGAAGCAAGAAAAATGAAGTGAAACTTAAAGCAAAATCACAGCTCCCCCCAGCATTCTGTGGCAGAAAACCTGAGAGGTTCCTTCCTCATATTCCTGAGGCTTTCCCACATCACCCTGGTATATGGGGGACTCAAACATCCTGCCTGTCAGCATCTGGGTGAGGAAGGCTGGCCCACCTCTGGAGGAGAAATGGAGGCAGCAGCGAAACAGACAGCTGCTGGCTCCCCTGAAAAGCTGGGCCACGTGGCTGGAACCTGGTTGGAACTGACACCCCAGTGGATAACTGAGAGCAGCCGCCAGCCCCTTGTCTCCGATGAGAAGTCCTTGACCCTTCAGCCCGGAAGCGGGGAGGTCCGGCACTTCACAGCCACATCTGGCCCATAATTTTCTGTCCTGCCAAAAATACCTCTTTGATTCTAATTTTCTCATCTGTATTTCTTTTCCCACCTTTGGTTGAGATATAATTGGCACATGACAGAATGCTAGATTCAGGTGCCCCACACGATGACTTATCAGCCTTATTTCAAATTCTTAACCATCACCCACTTCATGATGGAGTAAGAGGATCCTATTTACATTCTTGCCCGAAACACTGAGAAGTCTATGAAATGTGATTTTCAGACATGGGGCACTAGACAGCTCACGACAGGAAATGCTGAGCTCTGCGAAGCCCAAGAGGTAAGCAGCAAGGTTGCCTCCAGACCTTTGGGCTTCTTCCTAAGTTGAGAAGATGGAGCTTTGAGTCTGGGAAGGCCACGGTGGCTGGAGTCTGCCGGCCAGCGTCCTGGAAAGCAGAGGCTGGCCGAGGGTCCCCCTCAAGCCTTCAGCTGAGTACTGACGAGGGCATTCATAGGAAGCCATCACCCAGTGCTGGAGACAGAACCACCAAAGAAGGCAGAATGGTTCCTGTGGCTCACACAAAGCCGGGGATGGTTTGCATTCCCACCTCCCATAGTGAAAACCTCATACATTGTGGGACATGGAGTAGGGGTAATGGTTTCAGAAGTAGGGATGCGTAGCCCTGCCCTAATCCCGCGGAACAAAGTTTAAAAGCAAGCCTCAAAGCATCAAACTTTCTGCATGACTTAGTGACACCCTGGAACACAGCTTAAGAATAATTGTAGGAATTTAACATCCAGGACCCAAAAGGCAAAATTCACAAAGCTGGCATCCAATTAAAAGTACCAGGCATGCAAAGAAGCTGAAAAATACAAACTATAAACCAATTTTATAGATATTTGTAGTGGAGAAAAATGAGTCAGTACAAAACCAGAAATGAGAGAAGATAGGATTCATGGACGAGCATGTGGGAACACTTACCATGACAGCTTCCCGGGTGCACAGAAGCAGAGCAAGAGGTGGTGAAGACAGAGATGGAGGCTTAGGACAAATGGCCTAACGGCGTCCCCCACCACTGCCCTCTGAGCAAGGGGACTCTCGGTGGGCAAAGGCTTTCATCACCAACCACCGCTGCAGCTGGGTACATTTGTCTGGCCCAGTCATTAGTTTCTGCCTCACCACTTCTCCAGGGTCTGTAAAGAGCACCACGGCACACCAGCCATTTTCCCTACAGCCACGTGGGACTTGTTCAGCACCAGACCGGGCACCAAAGAAGGACGGTGCTGGTCCCCCAACATCAGGACTCTTGGGGCTCCCATGGGCCAGGAGGAGCTGCCCCTCCGGCCTATCTCTCCTGCTGTCCAGACAAGCCTGCAGGTGCTCCAGGCCTCCTGTGTCCTGAGGACATGGGCCCGAGGGCTCCTTCCCTCAGGCAGGGACAAAACACAATGAGGGAGGTCCTGAAGGAGGCTGCCTCCAGCCTGTGGGGCGCGCAAGGGGAGGAAACGGGATGGGCTGAGCAGTCCTCGGGCAGCAGGAGCCGTAGCACCCACTGCCAAGGGCCGGCGCTTCAGCTACAGGCTTGGGATACAGGTTTTCTGCAGAAGCCCCTCCGGGATGTGTCCACGCAGGCGTGGGGTGATGAATGTCACTGCTGTGTCTGACCCGATCTGCAGGGTCAGAGGGAGAGAAGACGGCCCCCGACCTGAGACCCCCCCTCCACCAGCACCTATACCTGTTCGGACCTGGGCATTCTGCCATCATGACCATAATCCCACCCTGGTCATGGGAGCCTTCTCTCTTCCGGCCCACCTCTTCCTTCCCAACTACCGTCGCTGATCACCACCCAGCTCTGCAGCCAAAGGCAGACGACTTTGGCCACATAGCCACACCATGCAGGCCTACACACGCGTCCTTGCAACCTCTCTGCATCCTGGGCCCACCCAGGAGGCCAGGCCCATCTCCCTCCTCCTTGTTCTCTGCATCCTCCACATATTAAAGCCCCATTCCCTTCCCCATGTAAGTCCCTGACCTCAAGTCCAGAACCTCGCCACCCTTAGCACTTCACCTTTAGCCAATGGCTACGGTCGGGATGAAGTGGCAGGAGCGGTCATGGCGCCCTGAGTGCTTCCCCAGACAGGACTGCTTGCTTCTCTGCTCCTGAGGAGGCCTTCTCAAGCTCCTCGCCTCAGAGATGGGGGAATCTCACCTCCAAGGTCCCCTCCACTGCCTCAGGTTTTGCCTCTCCTTCTTGCAGCCACATCCCGTCACAAACGGAGCCACTCTGAAACCTCTTAGGTTACGGCCCTCTCCTCGCCTTCCAGAGAACACGCCTCTCCCACTCTCCCTCAGATTTCTGTTCTGCCTGCAATCCAGTGCCTTTTCCAGGCTGGGGAGGGGTGGATGCTCCGACAGAGGAGGGATTTTCCTGAGGGGTCTCCTGAACAAGGCCGGTCATTTCATGCCATTTCCTTCTCTGCACTAATGAAACACACACTGCACACCATTAACCGCGGCAGTCCGAGTGGGCAGCCCCTCTCGTCCTGTGGCAGGGCTGGCTCCTTGCGCTCAATGACAGCTTGACCTTCACTGCTGGGCCTGGCCAACCAACCTCCGCTTTACCCTGACTCCCCATGTGTTAAGGAGCTCCTGACCGTGGGCTTCCCTAATGCCTGAGCACAGCAGAGCTCTACCCGCCCTCAGCCTATCCAACCAGAGCAGCCAGAATAAGCCTCCATCATGGTTCAGCCCTCGGACTTCAGCATTCACCGCCACACGGGTAGTGTTACTGTGGGTAAAACTGCAGCATTTCAGAATCTCTTGCTTGGCCTTAGTGCATCTCCGTATCAGTAGGTGTTTCCAAGGAGAAGTAGTCCATCTCCATATCAGCAGGTAATTAGGGGGACGGGGAGGGGAGTGAGGGCTTATCTGGGCTGGAGAGGTTGGGTGGGGTCCCTTTTTGCAGCCCGGATGAGAGAGACACGGGCCAGCAGACGTGCACAACTCCTTGTAAGCAATAAACACCTTCTCCCACTTTACTTCTCCCTTTGACTGATTTCCGTTCAAAGTTATTTGCCTCGGGCTGGGAAAATATTCTCCCTCTGAAGTCACAGTTACCTCACTGTTCTAGTCATAACCACCCCCATACCTTGGCTCCACGCTCAGTCTTCCTGGGCTCAGTCTTCACCGTCGAGGTGAAGGGGGCCCTGGGGAAGGGCCCAGGGCAAGCACCTGAGAGTCCCCGTGGGGGAGGGCAGGGACCTGGGACGAGCAGCATGATGAACTCTTCCTGCCTATGATGAAAAATGCTGAGAAATAAACAGTATAGTGAGAACAGGAGGGACCCCATCTTAAGGCTAAGATTCCATTTTAAAAAGAGAGTTGAAAAGTAAGATTCCTAACATACTCTTTAGTAATCAGCCAACAGCCTACCTTAAGGCAGGGCGAGCAATCTTAACTGATACGTCCCCATTCTTTGAGGGTCACCACTATCCTGAAGAAGAACAGGATAAATAAGTCCCTTGTGTTGGGTTTATTTAGCAGAATTAGCTGGAGGACTGATAATAAAGGAAAGGAGACACAGTGTCTCACCAGAGATAAGCACCTTGAGACCACAAGTCAAGCCTCTGCCCAACACCCCTCTCTTCCCTTTGCCCCCTTCTTGAGAGCCATGAAGGCAGATCCTCAAACTTTCAGTGCATGTCCTGAGGACGCCTGCACTTTCCTTTCTTTAAGTGCATACTTTCAAATAAAGCTTTCTCACTGCTCAAATTATTGCATTTTGTCTCTTTGCTATTTCATTTTATCTCCAAGTCTTCACTTTGTCTTTGCTTTACTCCTAATAAGTAGGAAGAAGCTGCTAAGAGCTCAGATCTGGGCCTGCGTGTTTCTGTTGGCTGGGTGACCTGGGTGGAAATGCAGCTGTGCGACCTGCTCTTAGTGGCCTGCCTGAAGATCTTTCTTTGGGAAGTTCTCAAAACATAATCTCACTCCATCCTGTGCTCTGTGGCTCCCCCAAATCCTGGGGTGGTGGGGGCTGGTCCTCATGGCGTGCAGATCCAAGCGGACACAGGATGCCAGGTGGCCCTGGCTCCAGGAGCTGGCACGGGAATCTGCCCTGGGCCGAGAACTTTCCCTCTTTCCCTCTGCACTTCCCTGTTCTCTGCTGCCTGCAGGGCAGCTCCCACTCCCCGCTGCTCTGGCTTTAAGGAGTTCCTTCCTTACCTGCCCTTGTCTGAGCTGCTCAAGAATTCTTTCTCACCCTGAGTCAAGAACCCTCCCCCGTCCACGCCAAGGTTTCTCCTAGTGCTTCACCCTGTGCGCAGAGAGAGACCCCCCAGATGCAGCTGCCTGGCCACACCAGGGCCCACCTGCCCCTTTCGTGTGGTGGCAGAGGCAGCCACTGTCCCTCCATGTGCCATCTAGTAAATGGTCGTCGGGAACACCAGGCGAGCCCACTCCCACTGACCATTTCCCCACACCTCTGAGGCTCATCTCCTTACCCACATGTCAGAGCACAAAACAAGAAACACACTAACATGTCTAAGTTTAATAATGACATAGGACATACAAAAGAGGCAGGACAGACTGCCGCTGCCAACCCCAAGTCCTGCCTGCGGGCAGGAGAACAGCCCCAGCCCTCCCTTGCATCGGCGCCTCGGGGCCTAGGCACCGGGGCTTCCCTCTGTCAGATGTCGCCCCTGCCGCCACCAGTCTCTGTGCATGTGCTTGTTGGCAGGGCACAGACCCGGGGAGCCTGCCTGCTGACACGTCTCTGCACCCTCCCCCTCTGGGCACCCAGCCCTGGGGACGCTAGGAGAGATGGAGCCTGGCCTGCAGGGAGCTCTCTCTGGGTGGGACGCATGACCCCACGCCCTGCCTAGGTGGTGCAGAGGCTGCGAGAACAGAGAAGCCCTCACCGGGCAAGGGCAGTGTGGAGCTAGGGGTCTCCTCGGAGGGTGTGTGGGCTGAGTGAGGCAGCGAGAATGCCACAGGCGGAGGGAGGCCCCAGCAGCCCACTCCCCCAGCTGCCCCGAGGAGGAGAACTCATTGTCAGCAAAGGCCTGGCTGTGAGGGGAGGCCTGGTCTGCCGTACAGATGTGGTCAGTCCAGGGCAAGGCAATTGCTTCTTCCTGCTGCTTCCAGACGGCCTGTCCCAGAGCCGTGCCCTCTGAGCGCCTTGGGTTTTCTCTTCAGAGTTAGAGACCAGCCCAGCCCCAGCTCACCCTCCCAGCCTGCACCAAGCCCCCCCAGCGGACCTGGCTCTGGACAGCCACTGTGTTTGGCTAAACCCACAAAGGCATCTGGCCAAGTCTTGGGCTGCTAATCTCCTGACAAGCTCTCATTCCTGCAAACACTCATTAAGCACCCACTACGTGCAGTCACTTTGCTGAGCACTAGGGACATTAAGATGCGCAGGTGAGGTCCCGAGTGGGGGGCACGTGGAGGGTTAGGAGGCACTGAGAGCCCTGCCCCTCCCCAGGAGCAGGCCGAGCCTCGGTGACCGGCTTCATGGGCGGGGGGCATGTGAACCAGGTTTCAGAAAGTGAGGAAGGTCCCTGCACAGAAGCCTGGCTTGGAAAAGGCGTGGTGGGGTTCAAGTGTCTGGAATCTAAGGTGCATGTAGAGCGGCTGTGGTGTAGGGGGCTGGGCAGGGTCTCTGCCTGTCATGACAGGCTTGGAAATCACCTCCCATGAGCAGCAGGGGCTGGGCTGGGAGGGGGGAGGGAGGCTGGGCTGGTAGAGGTGCCGGGCCAGGCAGATTTGAGAGAAACAGAACTTCAGTGGCAATGAGGAGGGTGGGCCAGTGTGGGAAGGCCAGGGTAGGGTGGGAGGGTCAGGAGTTCCTCTAAAGAGACACAGATGGGGAGGCTGGGGCTGGGGGACCTGCTCTGTGGGTGGCCGGTCTGGCCTTGGGAGGCCGATTCTGTCTATAGGCCAAAGGCCCCAAGTAAATATCTCCAGCACAGACCCCCGAGAGCTTCCTCCTCAGCAGCCAGCTGCCCCTGGGACATCCGGCTCACTCACCCCACACCTCTGGCCTGTCAGCCCGGAACGGCCTCCTGGCTTCTGCACGCTCCACCCACTGCGCCCTCTGCCCCATCTCTGCTCATGGCGATCTCTCCCCTCTAGTAGCTCGAGCCAGAACGGGAGGAATCTGTGGCTCCCTTTGGGATCTGAAATGTCCCATCCCACCCATGCCCACATGCTGTTGGTTCCCTTAGCACAGAGCATCTGATGGTTTTCACCACCCCATGGCTGCCACCCCGGCCTGGGCCAGCCTCACCGGTCATCTGCACAGTGCAATGGCCTTACCACCTATTTCCTCTGCCACCCATGGCCTCCACTCAATCTGAACTTATCAGTGGTGCCAAAGTGATGCATTAAGACCCCAGCCAGACCATCAAGCCAGAGTCCTTCTATGGCTTCGTGGTCTTCATGCTCTGACCTGACCATTTTACCTGACTGACTCATCTCCTGCTGTTTGTCCCTTTGCCCACTGGGCCAGCCACTTGGTCCTTCTCGCACTCCCTGACAGCCTGGCACCTTCCTGACACGGGTCCTTTGCACTGCCTATTCCTCGTCTGGGATGCTCACCAACACGTCCCCTCTCCTGTCGCGTTTTTGTCTCCATTATGGTGTCACGTTCTAATGTGTTAATACAATGACCTATTGTCTGCCTCCCGCATTAGAAAGTGCATTCTGTAAGGGACTCTGTTTACTGTTGTGTTCAGCAGTGCAGTGGCTGTGCATTATACATTACATCATATTATGTCATTCCTAAATTGAGAAAGGTCTTCAGAGATAGAACTGATGGCCCAGGAGATCTGGGAAGTGAGGGAGGAAATGGGATTGGATAGAATCCAGGCCTTGTCGGGTGAGCCAAGAGGCGCTGTCCAGTGTGGTGGGGAGCAGGGAAGCTGGGAAAGAGCAGAAGAGACCAGACAACACTGCAGGGTACCCAGGGGGTCTCAGCCTCTCACCAATGGGCTGCAGGGCAAACCCTGGGGAGCGCAGGCCAGGGCTGGTTCTCGGGGACTTCCTGTGAGCCAGGCCTGACGGCACCACGCCCACAGCTCCAGCCCTGCCTCAGCCCACACGGAGCACACACGCTGGTGCAGGAACAGCGCTCAGGAGGGCGACAGCCACAGGCACACTGCAGATTCCTGCCAGGCCGCCATCCTTCTGATGGCGGCAGCCCCGGACGCGGCCCTGGCCACCCCTAGATCGTGGTGGGGTGGGCTCTTCCTTAGAAAAGGGAGTCCTGCTAGGTCGGCCTGGTCTGGGGAAGCCAGCAGCGAGGCGAAGAGGTGGCGGTCTGGCGGCCTTACCTCCACGTACAGGAGCGGGAAGATCCCGATCTTGTCCCCCAGCATCCCCTCTGCCCAGTTGTCATCCACTCTTCTGATCACGGTCAGGACTTCATCCTGGGGTCGCCCAGCCCGCCGCAGACACATGCACGTGGACACACAAAAGAACAAGAGTCCCGTTAGTACTGCTGAAGCCGAGTAAAGGTGATGCGAAGAGCGGCTTCGGCCCCATTCCAAGAGCCGACACGTGAGAACAGCCCGCCTGCCTCCTGCCCGGCTTCTCGCTTGTTCTCGTTCATGTGCTGAGCAGGACTGCAAAGAACCTCGACTGGGAAAGCAGGGGAACTTAGCAGTTTGTATGTTAAAATTTGTGCTCTTACTATTTGTTTATTTAATGAATTTATTTAATGAAACAAATACTTATTAATTAAGTATTTAACAGAATTATGCTGAGTATATCTAACTTCAGCTATGTTTAAAACTTTTTAAGTTTCTGGCTCCCTCAAAGAACAAAAGAAATGATCAACGGTCCAGTCCGGCTCCATTACTGAGGCCGCGGGCACATGAAGGTCTGAGCAGCCCCTTGCCTTCCCCACCTCTCTCACAGCACTGAGTACAGGTGCACAAAGTGGACACAGACAGCAGGACAACAGAGGCCGGACGCCCCCACAGGTGCCATGAGCTGCAGACCTTCATGATGGGGGGAGGTGGTAGGGAGACTGAAAAGGTATGGCAGGCAAGCGGGACTATGACGGGGGCGGGAGGCTGCCGCAAGGGTCACGAGGTGACATGGATGACAGCAAGCTGGTGGCGCACCCGGTTCCCTCTCCATTCACCAACCTTCCTTGGCACCAAGGGTGGACAGAGCAACCCCCGCGGGCTGCCTGGCCACCCCCGACTGCAGCCCGCACATCACCTCCCTGTTGCCTGTCCCTCAAGAATCTGCAGGAGACCGGCTGGCCATCTGGGACACGCTGTGCTCAGGCACTGATGGCCAGGCAGGCTCACAGGCAACCCCAGCTGGGTGTGAATGCACCGTCCGCCTTCCCATCGAGCCCTTGACACTTCAACGTGAAGCAGGAATGTGGGACTTGTAGGGCCCTCTCAGCAGCAGAGGGATATTTCAGGCCAGTAGACTTCATGAATTCTCAGACCTGAGGGACCGCACAGGTTTGGGGGGTGTTCATCTGGGGCAAGGCGGAATGATCTAATGGGAACTGGGTGTGCCTTTCAGGGGACACAGGGAGGGAGAGGCAAGGGTAAGTGTGCAGGGAGTACCCCAAAGTCTCCTTCAAACCTCTGCCTCCCAGGAGCACAGGGAAGGGTTAAATATCACACCCCTGATTTACCCTGTCCTCAGCCCCAATTTCCCAGCTTTCAGAAATACAAAAATTATAAAATGATTTATGCCCTTAGCACATTTTTTTTCTCAATTGATGTCAGCCGGAAAAATGTGAAGGATACTATAAGGGAATCATTCCATTTCTCCTGCTGCAGGGTAGCTGGCTCAGGCCGCAGGAGGCTGCCGATGAGGACGTCCTTCTAGCAGAGGCTCAGCACCTTTGCCGGGAGCCTTGAGGGCCCACGCGGCCAGCTGGCTTGGGGAGAGACGTACAGAGGAAGCCCCTTGGCTCCCACGCCCTGTTCGCCTCACAGGTTCGCAGCCAGGCGAGCCCTGAGGCCGTGGGGAACTCAACTCAGATCCAGCAGAAGGAAGGCCCCTAAGACCGCTGATCGTGCAAAAGGAAAGGAAATTAAAGGCTTCCTACAAACCAGGGTTTTCCCAACAGCAAAAACAAACAAAAAAGGCATTCAATTTTATAATATTAAAAAAGAAGAAAATACCAGATTAATTTGGTTAAAAAAAATACCATAATATTCACACTATTATTTAAGACTGGTCTAGAAATTAGAGTCAAAAGGATAAAAGAAAATAAAACATGAACTATAAATACTGGGAAGAAGAGTATACAATTTTCTCTCTAGAAAACAGAGTATCAACTAAAAATTAGAGTAAGTAAATTTGACAAGGGCTGTTAATTTTAAAACAAATGTATAAAAATCATTGGGTTTTTTTTCTACCAGCAATAATCAGTTAGAAAGTATGATTAAAATTGGCTAACCATTAAAAAAAATAGTTCTCCAATTCATTGTATATGTTAAAATTAATTCCATAATGCTTAAAGATGTAAATGTTACAAAAAAGAACTTGAATGCCCAAGAAGAAAATATGAACAGATGTTTAATCTTGAGCTATCATATTTTGAAATATGATAACAAAGATTTGGCTACAGAAAAATGAAATTCCCTTTATCAAAAACAGCATAAACAAAACAAAAAGACAAACTAGAAAAAATTTTGCAGTATATATTAGAGACAAACACTTACCATTCTACTAGAGTAAATACTTAAAGTCACAATACAAAAAAAAGACAAATACTTTACAAGAAAAACCAGCCAAAAGCAAATAAGCAACTCACATAAAGAAAAAAAAAATAGCCATTGAACACATTTTAAAATGTTAGGCCTGACTAATCATTTAAAAAATACAATTTTAAACAAAAGATTCCTTTTTTTCTTTGTTCTTTTATGCCTATCAAATTAGCAAAGATGAACATAAAGGCAACTCACAGTGTTGGTCAGCATGCAGGGAATAGGCATTTTATCAATTTTGCTGTGGATATAAATTTATGGCAGGCAGGTTGGTAATTCCTATCAAAACTCAAAGCCTGCATACCCACTGATTTCACAAAAACACTTTTAGAGACTCTATCCTAAGAAAATCAGAGATGTGTAAACAGATTTAGCTCTGAGGACCTTCATCACAGTGTGTGTTCAGCTAAAGAAAAACTAGAGACAAACGCACAGCAAAAAGGGTTGGTTAAGTGAATAGGGTGTTGTCCACCAACACCCCACCCAGCCCAGACCACCCCAGCCACCCTACCTGAGGAGCAGGGGGATGGAGATGCATAGGTGAACCTCACTATCTAGGGGTACAGCCCCTTAGAGGATCATATGACTGTAGAAGTATCCCCTCTCCCCAAGCCTCACCACCACATCACTAAAGGCCTGTTCACAGCAGTTCCTTCCACCTGGAGCATCAAGTTTGGCTGTCAGAACAAATTACTAGACATTCAAAAATGCAAGGCAGAGTAAGCATCAGAACCAGACTCACATATGGCAGGAATGTTGGAAATATCAGATGGGAAATTTAAAACAACTCTTATTAGTATGCTAAGGGCTCTAATGGGTAAAGTAGACATCATGCAAGAACTGACGGGCAATGTAGGCAGAGAGATGGAAAGTCTACATACATGAGAACCAAGAAATGCTAGAGATCAAACACACTGCAACAGAAACGGAGCATGCCTTTGGTGGGCTTACTAGCAGACAGAACACAGCTGACAAAAGAATCACTGAGCTTAAGGATATCACAATAGAAACCTCCAAAACTGAAAAGCAAAGACAGCAAAGACTGTGAGACAGAACAAAAGAAAAAGAGAACAGAATATCCAAGGACTGTGGGACAACTACAAACGGTGTAACATATGCATAATGGGAATATCAGAAAGAGAAAAAAGAAAGCACAGAAGAAATATTTGACACAATAATAACTGAGAATTTCCCCAAATTAATGTCAGATAGATACCAAACAAGAGAACCAGGAATTTCAGAGAACACCAAGTGAGAAAAAGCCACAAAAAAACCCCCAAATAACTCGTCCCCAAAACCCCTACACCTATGCACATCATTTTCAAACTACAGAAAATCAAAGATAAAGAAAAAATACTGAAAGATGCCAGAGGGGACAAAAAACACCATACATATAGAGAAGCAAAGATAAGAATTACACCTGACTGCTCAGAAATCATGCAAAGGAAGAAAGTGGAGTGAAATATTTAAAAGACTGAGAAAAAAAAAACAGAAAAAAATCCACCAACCTAGAATTCAGTACTCTGAAAAATTATTCTTCAATTAGCAAGGGAGAAATAAAGACTTTCTAAGACAAAAATGGAGAGAATTTGTTGCCATTAAACTTGCCTTACAAGAAATTTTGAAAGAAGTTCTTTAAACTGAAGGAAAGTTATATAGGTCAAAAATCCGAATGTATAAAAAGGAAGAAAATTGGAAAAGGATTAAATGAAGATAAAATGAAAAGTTTTATTTTTCTTATTCTTAATTGATCTAACAGGTAATGGTTCAAAATGATGTTCATGTGGATATCATATATATATGTGTATATATGTATAATCTTATGTGTGCTGATATAAGTGACGTTAATGACAGCAATGATACAAGGACAGGAGGGAGGAGTTAGGATTGTTTTATTATTATAAGGTATTTGCACCACCCATGAAACAGTGCAGTGTTATTTAAAAGTGAACTTGTAATTGTTGTATATTGCAAACTCTAGGGCAAACATTAAAATTCCTTTTTCAAGGGTACAACTGGTATGCTAAGAGGGAGAGAAATGAAATGATATAAATTGCTCAATTAAAAATGCAAAAGGCAAAAAAGAGTGAAAGGTCAAAATAGGAACCAAAATCAAGGGCAACAAATAGATAACAGAAACAAATATGGTAAATATTAATCTAATAGTATCAGTAATCACTTTGAATGTCAATGGTCTAAATGCACAAACTGAAAGTCAGAGATTCTTACAGTGGATCAAAAAACAAGACCCAACTATATGTTGCTACAAGAAGCCCACTTTAAATATAAAAATCCCTATAAATGAAAAGTAAATGGATGAAGAAAGATATATTGTGCTAACACTAGTCAAAAGAAAGTGAGAGTACCTATATTAATTAGACAGAGCAGAATTCAGAGCAACGAACACCATCAGGGATAAAGAGGGGGTAGCGTAGTGATAAAGGGGTCAGCTGTCCAGGAAGACATAACAATCCTCCTATGTGCCTAACAGCAGAGAGTCCAAATACATGAGGCAAGACTTGTAGAACGGCAAGGGGAAATAGATGGATCCATTATTATAGCTGGAGATTTCAAAACCCCTCTATCAGAAAAATGGGCAAATCCAGCAGACAGAAAATCAGCAAGGACATAGTTGAAGGCAACACCACCCATCACTCGACTGGACAGAACGGACATCTACAGACCGCTGCATCCAAGGACAGCACGAGACACATCCTTCTCAAACTCGCAGGGACATTGACCAAGACAGACCATATTGTGGGCCACAAAGCACACCTTAACAAAGCTAACATAACGGACACCATACGATGCCTGCTCTAAGACAACAATGGAATTAAATTAGAAATTGATAACAAAAATAACTGGGAAGTTCCACAATACTTAAAAATTAACACAATATTAAATAAACTTGGGTCAAAGAAAAATATTAAGAGAAATTTTAGTTCTTTTTAAATCAATGAAAATGAAAACACAACTTGCCAAAATCTGTGGGCTGCAGTGAAAGCAGTTCTTAGAGGTAAATTTAAAAGATTGATGCATATATTAGAAAAGATGAAAAATCTAAAATCAGTAATCTAAGTTTCCACCTCAGGAAACTAGAAAAGGAAGAGCAAATTAAATACAAAGCAAGAAGAAGAAAGGAATAATGGAAATTAGAGAAGAAATCAAAGAAATTGACAACAGGAAATCTTTTCTATAACAGGGAAAAAAATCAACCAAACAGAGAGCTGGTTATTTGAAAAGATCAATAAAATTGATACATTTCTAATCAGGCTAACCATAAAAAAAGAGAAAGGATACAAATTACTAATATCAGCAATTAAAGAGGGGGCACTACTGCAGATCTGGTAGACATTAAAAGGATAATAAAGGAATATTATGAAAAATTCTATGCCCACAAATTCGATAATCTAAATAAAATAGATCAATTCCTTTAAAGGCACAATCTGCCAAATTCTCACAAGAAGAAACATCTATTGTGAATAGGCCTATAACCTATTAAAGAAATTGAATAAATAGTTAATGAACTTCTAAAACAGAAACCACTAGACTCAGATGGGCTCACTGATGAATTCTACCAAATATTAGGGAAGAAAATATGCCAAATTCTCTAACAATCTTTTCCAGAAGATAGAAGCAGGGGGACTAATTCCTTCCTAACTCTATGAGGCCAGCATTACACTAATACTGAAACCAAACAAAGACACAGTAGGCTTTACAAATACTTCAGACCAATGTCTCCCATGAGTATAGATGCAACAATCCTTAACAAAATATTAGTAAATTGAATCCAACGAAGTATAAAAGGAATCATACAGCACTATCAAGTGGGATCTATCCCAGGTATGCAAGGCAGGCTCAACATTTGAAAATCAATTAGTGCTAATTCATAACATCAACAAGCTAAATTCCACTCCTAGGGATTTACCCTAAAAATGCAGCAGCCCAGTTTGAAAAAGACATACGCACCCCTATGTTTATTGCAGCACTATTTACAATAGCCAAGAAATGGAAGCAACCTAAGTGTCCATCTGTAGATGAATGGATTAAGAAGATGTGGTACATATACACAATGGAATATTATTCAGCCATAAGAAGAAAATAAATCCTACCATGTGCAACAACATGGATGGAGCTAGAGGGTATTATGTTCAGTGAAATAAGCCAGGAGGAAAAAGACAAGTATCAAATGATGTCACTCATCCGTGGAGTATAAGAACAAAGAAAAAACTGAAGGAACAAAACAGCAGCAGACTCACAGAACCCAAGAATGGACTAATAGTTACCAAAAGGAAAGGGACTGGGGAGGATGGGTGGGAAGGGAGGGATAAGGGGAAAAAAGGGGGCATTACAATTAGCAGACATAATGTAGGGGGGGGAGGGGGAGGACTGTACAACTCAGAGAAGACAAGTAGTGATTCTATAGCATCTCAGTACGCTTATGGACAGTGACTGTAATGGGGTATGTGGTGGGGACTTGATGATGGGGGGAGTCTAGTAACCATAATGTTGCTCATGTAATTGTAGATTAATGATACCAAAAAAAAAATCAACAGGCTAAAGAAGAAAAATCATATCCTTACATCAATAGATGTAGAAAAACCATTTAACAAAATCAAACCCTCATTCATGATTAGAAAAAAAACCTCTCAGTAAACTAGGATTAGAGTGAAACTTCCTCAACTTAAAAAGCATTTACAAAAAGCCTATGGCTAATATGTGTAACTGTAAAAAAAAGGAAGCTTTACCACTAAAATGAGGAAAAATTAATCTAATAATATCAGTAATCACTTTGAATGTCAATAGTCTAAATGCACAAACTGAAAGTCAGAGATTCTTATAGTGGATCAAGAAACAAGACCCAAGTATATGTTTCTACAAGAAGCCCACTTTAAATACAAAAATCCCTATAGATGAAAAGTAAATGGATGAAGAAAGATACATTGTGCTAACACTAGTCAAAAGAAACTGAGCTACCTCGCTAGCCACACCCTTTCAACATATTGGAAATCCTATCTAATGCAATAAGACAAGAAAAGGAAAAGTATACAGATTGAGAAGGAAGAAATAAAGCTGTCTTTGCAGACGACATGAATGTCTATGTAGAAAATCTGAAAGAATCAATAAGAACAAAAAATTCATGAAACTAATGCACAACTATAGTAAGGATGCAGGATATAAGATTAATACAAAAGTTGAACACTTTTCTATATACTAGCAATGAACAAGTAGAATTTGACACCAAAAATGCAATACTGTTTATGTCACCACCTAAAAAATGGAATACTTAGCTATAGGAGGAAAACTACAAAACTCTGATGAATGATATCAAAGAACAAAATAAAGGAGAGGTGTTCCATGTTTATGGATAGAAGATTCAATATTGTGAAGATGTCACATTTTCTCAACTTCTAGATTCAACGCAATACCAATCAAACGCTCCACAAGTTATTTTGTGGATATTGACAAATTGATTCTAAGATTTATATGGAGATGCAAAAGACACAGGAAAAAACCCTACACAATACTGGAAGAGAAGAAAAAAGACTTACGCAACTTTAAGACTTAAAGCTACAGTACTCAAGACAGTGTGATAGTACTGACAGAATGTAAATACAGATCAATGGAATATAACAGAGCATCCAGAAATAGACCTGCATAAATATAGCCAACTGATCTTTGGCAAAGGAGCAAAGGCAATACAATGGAGAAAAGACAGTCTTTCAACAAAAGGTGTTGGAACAAGGGAACAACCGCATGCAAAAAATGAATCTATACACAGACCTTATACCCTTTATAAAAATTAACTTAAAATGGATCACAGACTAAATATAAAACACAAAACCATAAAGACACATCTGATGAAGGACTGTTATCCAAGGTAAAGAACTCTTAAGACTCAACAATAAAACAAACATTCCAATTTAAAAACAGGCCACAATTAACAGACACCTCAACAAAGAAGATATACAGATGGCAAATAATATGAAAAGATGCTCCATATCATATGGCATTAAGGTAATGCAAATTAAAATAAGATGCCATTATACACCTATTAGAGTGCAACCCCAGAACACTGATGGCACCAAATTCTGACGAGGATGTGGATAACCAGGAGCTCTCATTCATGGCCAGTGGGAATGAAAAATGGCAGAGACACTTTGGAAGACAGTTTAGTGGTTTCTTACAAAACTAAACATACTCTTACCTTATAATCTAGCACTCACAGTCTTTGGTATTTATCCAAAGGAGCTGAAAACTTATCTCCATACAAATCCCTGCAAAGAATAACTATAGTAACTTTATTCAAAGTCACTAAAACTTGGAAGCAACCAAGATGTCCCTCAATCGGTGAATGGATAAAATGTGGTACATCCAGACAAGAAACATTATCCAGCTCTAAAAAATGTGCTATTAAGTCGTGAAAGGATATGGAGGAAACTTAAATGCTTATTACTAAGTGAAAGAAGCCAGTCTGGAAAGGGTGCGTATTGTATGACATTCTGGGAATGTCAAAACTATGGAGACAATGAAAAGATCAGTGGTGGCCAGGTGTTGGGGGAAGGGAGGGAGGAATCCGCAGAGCCCAGAGGACCTTCAGGGCAGTGAGACTCCTCTGTATGAACTATAATGGTGGGTACGCGTTATCATACATTTGTCTAAACCCACAGGTGTGCAACATGGAGAGTGACCCTAATGTAACTATGGGCTTTGTAGGTTCATCAACTGTAACAAATGTGTGTTGGGGAGCAGGGGCATATGGGAACTCTGTACCTTCTGTTCAATTCAGGCGTGAACTTAAAGTTGCTCTACAAATTAAGCCTATTTTTTAAAAAAGCTAATAGCACGAGTGATGAAAATGAACAAACTAGGCACCTGTAAAGAATATAGGTGATTACAGATATAATGTTGAGAGAAAATGAAGTTGGGCACACACACACACATTCTGCATGATCCATTTACTAGAAGTGCAAGAACAGACACAGAGTGCAGGGCCTGGGGCACTGGCATCCTACTGTTTCTCCACTGGGTAGTGATTAGAAGGATAAATTACATGTAGATGTAAATATATCTCCAATCATCAAGCAGCATGATTTTGATCAGTGGTATTGGTATATTATGCTATACTTAGATAAAAAGGGTTTTTAATAAGGTAATAGTACATGCAATGTGGACAAGTTACAGCACACCTCAAGTACTGCGGTTGGTCCTAACACGTCTCTAATACACACGATCCCATACTGAGGACGCCAGCCATTATGTGAACAGCCTGAAATCAAGTCACAGAGAGCCAGGAAAGGTGGATAGCTGAGCCTGGGAAACAAGGGCCAAGGAGGATGGGGCATGACTACTATCTTCGAGCTTTGCTGCCATTCCCATGCTGAAGAGCTGGGCTCATTCTGAGTCACCCAGGAGGGTGGGATTAGCACTAAGGGCTCCAAGTTACTGAGAAGAGGACACAGCTCCACACGGGGGCACCTGTGCAAACATGAGCCTGCCTCCTAGGCCAGGGAATCTATCATTACTCCAAGTATTAAGCAGAGCCAACTTGGCCTCATCCAGCTGCCAATATATGAGCATCCCCTACCTAAGTGCCAGGCGTGAGGAGGAAACGATGCCTTCTCAGGAAGAGCTCAGCACCTGGTGGGGAAGGCCTGCAGATACGGAGATGGACGTCACCCAATAGACCGTGAGCACAGAAAACTCCCACCCAAATACAGTGGGGTGCGAAACCTAGTCATGCCCCAAGTGCTTCTGAGACATTAACGAAATGAGCAAGTGGAGCCCGCAGAGCCCCATCTGCCCATCAAATGCCGATCCACTGTGGTCCCAGCTGTGGCTTGGCGGCAGCTGGCGGCAGGTGTCTGATCTGGCTTAAAACTTGATGGGGGCAATTCTTGGTCTCAGGGCTGCAGGCACCTCAGGCCAGGGGCAGGGTCCAGAACACTCCTATTGCCGTGGCACGCACTTTGTGGGGGAGACTGGGCTGGGAGCATGCTTGTTTGTGTGTACAGTCATTTGCCGCACACAAAAAGGGGTCACCAAGTGCCTGCGAGAGCTGAGGGGCGCTTCCTGCAGCTCTGTGTCCACCCAACTCACACAATGGAGACGACCTCCAGTGAGAACATTCGAGTGCTGGGCAGCAAGAGTGTCCACTCCAGCATGTCCCCAGCCTGAAATCTGCAGTGCTAGGAAATCATCCTGACACCTGTCCCCACCGCAGGGCCAGGGCTGCAATGGGCACTTTCCCATGGCTGATGGCACCAGATTCCAATTTGCTGTCGCATTTCAAACACCTGGAGCCAGTGCTTTTGGAACGAGGAAAGGAGACCGACCTGTTCCGTGGCCTCTTTGGAATATGAGCAGCCACGTCCTCCCCAAACACTGAGTGGGCTTATCTACGGAAGTGGCCCGGCTGACTTGCCCAGAGGGACGACTTCAGTTGCTGTTTCACAGGGAATGGAACCCTGCAAACGCCCTCCATGTGGGGGCTGCCCCCAGCTTCAGGACAAAGCCATGCCTGGGGGATGTGCCAGGAACCACTGTGTGCATGGATGGCCTTCACTGAGCTATGCTGTTTATCACAGGTGGGCAGACCTTTCTAGAAAGGGCCAGGCAGTTAGCATTTCAGGATCTGCTGGCCTTACTGCCTCTGTCACACACTGTGCTCTGCTGTTTTAGCATGAAAGCAGCCAGAGACAACACATAAATAAAGGAGTCTGTGTGCCAACAAAACTTTATTTACATAAACACAGCAGGTGGGAAGGATTTTGCCTGTGTGCCCTGGTCTTCCAGCCCTTGCCTGATGCAGGTAAGCAAACACAATCTAACTGGACACCATATACATCACTGATATCAGAGAATGGACACATTTCTGAGCCACTCAAGGTATTCTATGAATGGCAGCATTTGAAGATTTTATGAATGGAAGTGGTTTCCACTGTGGCATTTCACTTTCAGGTGAATGACTCCGTCTCATTCACAGGTTTCATGTCAAGTGCTCACAACCACTGTGG
The DNA here is from genome assembly GCA_029783875.1 of Phataginus tricuspis. NCBI lineage: Eukaryota > Metazoa > Chordata > Mammalia > Pholidota > Manidae > Phataginus > Phataginus tricuspis. The sequence continues at coordinate 25,358,628 of JAQQAC010002629.1, read as the reverse complement.
CCAGCAGACATCCACGGGCTGCTCTCCCCATTCCTGACATGTCCAAGCTTTGAAAATGCACGAATGCCACTGTGATATGGCAGCAGCTCTCCTTTGTGTTCAGGTGGTCGCAGGGTGGTCTTAAATGAGTGTATGCCTGGGCTGTGAACATAATGTGGTTATTAAAGGAGAATATCGCTTTTCTTTCTAAGGCTCAGTGGGTAGTACGTTTTCAGAGGGTTTAGGTACGTTGGTAGGCCCACCACCTAACAGGGGCTTCTAAACTGCATTTCCAATTCATTTGCCCAACTCTCCTGGAGTCTGTGCGCTCTTTTGTACCTGGGAAAAAGCAAAGCCACAAATGGATGGTCACACCAAAGCTGTACCTTCCTGACCTGCCTCGAGGCTGGTGTTACCTGTGCCCCACAGAAGCCCTTCTTTGCCACTAGGGTGGCTGGCTGAGCACACTGACCTTGAGTGCCTTCGCAAAGGTGCATCTCAGGAAATGCCACAGCTCACACATCAAGGTTCCCCCTGAAAGACCAGGTCACTGAGGAGCTCCTGGGGTTCCTTAGAGCTCCGGGTAAGCTGGCCCCTGAGGGCCTCATACTTCATTCTGAAGTGAGGGGCATGGCAACATCAGAGACATGCCTAGAGCAGGCGTGGAAGGGCCTGCAAGGGCCACCAGCTGCAAGCAGATGCCCCTGGAGTGCCTCTCCAGCCCTGCCCTGCTGTCAAGGGCTTCGGGAGAGGCAGTAAGAGCTGGGGCCCAGGCTGGCCTCACCTTCAGGGCAGCTACGTGCCTGGGACCTGGCCTGTCACACACGGCCCTCCTGGGAGCATTAGCCAGGCACAGACTGTCTCGCAGAGAGAAGGGGCAATTACGTAGGAGCGGTGCGCCCCCCAGCCTTGTGTTGCGATAACACAGCACCATTCCTGTGATAGAGGCGGGCAGTTCTCAGCAGGCTCTTAATGGAATCACAGCAGCCACAGGTCCCCTGCTGTCCTGCTGAGGCCCCAGGCAGCCATGCTTCCCAAGGGCCCACGGGCTTGCTCAAGCGGCCTGTGCCATCACCCTGTCCCTACTCCAGAGGCTGCCAGAGGCCTGAGGTGCTCAAAGAAGGTGACACTCCATGAGAGGCAGACTCTCAGGGCCCAGGGCTGAGGGGAGCCAGGTGGAAGTGGAGAGGCCAGGGCCAGAGGTGGCTCCCTCCTCAGTGCTTGGAGCTCTCCTCACTTCATGTGCACATACTCATGCATGCATACCACATGCACATGCACAGGCTGCCAGCAAAGTGGAGGGCAGGTGCCCTGAGGAGCCCTCTCCAGATCCAGCCACTGGGCTGTGAGCACTTGAGCATGGGGCTCTCTGTGCCCACCCAGTGGGCTGGCACAGCCCCATGCCCGGCCAGCACACAACCTAGGGTTGATAAATCTGGGAGTGAAAGAATGGACCATGCAAGAGCTTGGGTGAGCATGAACTCGGCGAGGCCGTGGCAAGACCAGCTGATCCCCTGCCAGGACAAGGCCTAGCACCTTTCACTGTCAGACATACTCAGGGCCTGTGCGCCCCTGCTGTCCCATGCTGGGGACAGGCAGCAGGCGAGTGGCGGGTGGGCATGCAGGCTGTGGGAAGGCAGCTGCAGAGGACTGGGGTACCACAGGCTCAGCTGGAGAGAAGCCGGGGAGGCCAGTGGCGCCGGGTCAGTCAGAGTCCAGTAGGCAGTGCAGACTCTGATGCCGGCTCTGAGGAGGGTGGGCAGGGGGTCTGGGCAGAGGAGGCGCAGGCTGACACAGGCTGAAAGGCCCATCCATTCCAGCCTTGGAGGGGAGAACAGGCTGGGGGGCCTGCAGAGAGCCAGGGGACCGTGGAGTAGGGCACACAATGAAAGTCCTGTCCTGGGAGACAAGCTCACGATCCTGGATAGGTTTGAAAATGTTTCTTGACACAGTTTCAGATACTCCCCAAGCCTCACCTGCAAACCAAAGTGACTCCCATCTCGAGGTCAGAAGAGGGGCCTGGGCAAGGTCATCCTTCAGCAGCCCCGGCTGCCCCCCTCGCCCCCCACCGCCTCTAAGCTCCGAGCTCATCCCCTCCGCTCAGGCCCAGCGGTGCGCAGAGGGGCCTGGCTGTGGCCCGGTGGGGGCCGGGCCCGGGATACAGAGCCGAGAAGGTGGCTGGGTTTCTCTGGCGCCCTCTCCAGGGCCACCCGTGCTGGGCCGTGAGGAGGGAGAGAACGGAGCAGGAGCTGTGGCTTTCCTTGCCAACACACCTTGGTTCCCGAGGCTTCCAGCCCTGAGGGCTTCCTGAATACCCCCGGGAAGCAGCAGAGGCGACACGGGGCCCGAGCTGTAGCCACCAGGACCATAAAGGTACAGCTGACTAGCCCTGGAAATTTTCAGCTTGGCAAGTATTAAACATCTTAGGAAGGATGTTCATTTTCCTATGCGCGTCTGGGCTAACATAAAAGTGGTACGTATCTGACACAGCTACAACTTTTCCTGAAACTAGAAGGAAGCAGAGGGCAGAGAACAAATGAATGTTTATTCTGAGCTCAGTTCTCAGTGAGCTCATCGAACCCTATTATCAACTCCACTTTAAAGTTAAAGAGGAGACTCAAAGGCTAAGTAAATGTCCCAAAGTCACCATATAACAATTTGAAAGTGTCATAATTTGAATCCTCGTCTACCTGGTTCTACAGCCCAAATTCTGTCTACATTTGCTCTTTATCAAAGCCTGTGCCCTGGGTCAGAACACAGTTGGGGATTACTGCTGGGTTAATTCACAAAGAAGCCCCACACTTTGGGGAAGTGATGATTAAACATTCAGCAGCATAACAGGATCATATAAGGGCCTTAAGGTGATGCCAGCAAAGGGTTTTTGCCAACTCAAAGTACCCCTTAGGCCCTGGAGGATGTGGGGGTGAGAAGAGGACGAGAAGGGGGCTATGTCTGTGCCCACGAGCCCTGCAGCCCCTCCACGCAGTGGGTGTGGTGGGGATATAGGCCAGTGGGGCAAGCTCGGGTCCTGGCTGCAAGTCCGGAGCAGGGGTGATTCTGCGGCCAGCCAGGCGCTGCCTGAGCCTTTGAGGATTCCTGAGCGTTACAGTGACTTCACCAAAGGGCAGGCCCTGGCCCTTCATATCTGAAACAGCTGCCTGGCAAGGTGATGAAACTGTCCTCATTAGCTGGAAGTCACAGAGCCAGGGCTCAATAAATATACGTTAAATCTTGTGCTGAGTGAACATAATGTGGTGCACACGGCCACCAAGACTGGGACTCACGGTCCCTCTGCCTGCCAGGCCCTGAGCCCAGCGCTCAGACCTTGACACCCCAAAGTGGGCACCAGTGCCCTGACCCTGATAATGAGGAGCTGTTGGCCCAAAAAGGTGAGGGTTTTGCTAGGGTTGCACATGGGACCCCAGCCGCAAAGTCCTTGCACCAAGGTGCGTGCCCCCCAAAGCCGGGCCTTCCTGTGCAGGTGGAGGGCAGCACGCGTTCAGGCCCCGTGCAAGCTGTGGGCACCAGCTGACAGGGCTCAGGGCTGCAGCACTTGTCCCCTTAGTCTTTTTATTTGCACAGGCACAGCTTTTTGGAGTGTGACTTTAAGAAGTCACAAAATAAGCTTTTTATAGCTGCTTTACAAAAAGTAATTATGCATCCTCTGCTTAAAGGAAGTAAGACTTTGGTTTTAGAATTACTTTAATTAATGCGATTTTAACAGGACTGTTCAAAAGCCAACACCAAAGGTAAAAATCTTGCTTTGATTCCCCTGCTTTATGCCTTTGAAACCCAATCAATCCATCCTATCACAATGATGCTTTTTAAAGGTAAGTTAGCACCAGTCACAGATTTTAGAGACCCCTCTTTCCTTGCTGACTCCAGAATGGAACCCATCCAAACAACAAAACATTCCCAGAAGGAGAAGCCAAGCTGGCCCAGGCCAGTGGTGCCGAAGCACAGAGAAGCGTGTGGCCGCCCGAGCTGCACAGCAGCCGAGGCTGGCGGAGGACACAGCACCCCGGGCACGGGACGAGTTCTGCCAGTGCTTGGGAGGGCAGCCCCAGGCCAAGTGGGGTGGGTGCTGGGAAGCATAAGCAGAGCAGGGGAGTCATGGCACATCACCCACGTCATTCGGAGGCTGGATTTGGGAACGTTTAGAGGTAAGAGGTGTGGGCAGAACAGGTGTATGGTAGGGGTGGCAGTGCCCTAGTCCAAGGGGGGAGATTGACTGTGGCGTTGGTGGAACGGGTATGTGAGCGTGGCGGGGGTGGTCCAAGGTGACTTTCATTGGGAATCACATCCACACGTCTGCAAGCTTCTACATTAATCTACAGGATTCAAGAAAAGGAAGTCCTTGGAAAACATCCTACAGCCCTGCATTCTCACATGGCCACCTGCGGGAACAGCACCACAGTCTGCAACAGGAGACCCCAGACCCCTCGGTCCCCAGCTGAATGACCCCTCTCCAGAGAGCCCACGGGCCCCGCCCCGCCTCAGCAGCGGTCTCCTTCCCCCCAGGGGTGGTCACGGTACCCCCGGAACATAATCAAAGTAAAAGCCATGCCAGCCACTAATGAGTCTGGAAGTCTAACAGAGTCCTACTACTTCCCGGAGGACCACTTTAACATTTCTTTGAAATACCCAACATGAAATTTTACCACTGAATACTTTGGAAGCCCTACTAAATGGTTAGTCTGCCCCTGGGTGACCAGTAGAGCTCAGGATTCTCTGGAACTCTTTTGAACACTCATTCCTTGAGATGCTCTGGCCTGGCCCCCCTCTAGACTCAGGCTCCAGGAGGGCGGCTAGCCTGCCTGTGTCCCTGGATACAGCACAGTTCCCAGCAGAGCTGGGGCTGGTTCACGTTGCTGATGGGTGGGCAAATGCCCCTCTGTCCTCTTGTCCAGGGGCTCTGATCTTCACCTGGAGTTCAGTGTCCCAGGCAGAGGCTGTGGCCACAGCAGCAAAGGAGGGCCTTTGCTCACACCAGGAGAGGTCGGAGTTCTAGACTCTGCAGCTCTCAGCTGAGTAGCTCGAGGGCTGTGCCTGTCCCTGGAGCTAGGGGAGCTCAGAGAAGCCTAGAGCCATAACAGACCCCGTCTCCTAGGCCCACCAGATGCTGAGAGGTCACAGAGCCCTTGATCTTGGTCACAGGTGATGGTACATGACGTCGCAGGCCCCAGGGCTTCCCGTGGGCTAGGCTCTCCAGTGTCCTCTGGGCTGAGCAGTGAGCCACGTGGGGTCCTGTCTGTCTGACATTGCGCTCCAGGCAACCTGCCACCCCAGGCCTCAGACCAAGAGAGAGGGGCAAGGACAGAGAGCAGGAAAGAGGCCTGGGTCTGCTCCTGGGAAGCCACGGCAGCCAGGTGACAATCGAGCTAGCATCAGAGAACCCCTTGGGGGAAGGAAGGAAGGAAGAGTCGACTACTGAACAAAGAACAGATTATTCACGGTCAGGCGGAACAATGGAATGAGACATAAATAGCAGCCATGCACAGGACATGCCAGTTCTGCTCAAAACTGGTGTGCACGGTCCTCCAGCAGCCCCCCAGAGAGCACAGCACCACAGCCAGGCTCTGCACAAAGCAGATGGGGAGAGAGAGACTGACAGACAGAGACAGAGAGACAGAGGGCAAGAATGGCCTCTCAGAAGGGGAAAGAACGTGGACTTGGAAGTCAGAGCTTTCAGTTAGAATTGTAGCTCTGTTATTTACCAGTCTGTGTTGTGTGTGTGCACGACCGAGCTAGCAGGGGCAGAGGGAGGGAAGGAAGAGAGACAGGGAGCATGCGGTCCACTACTGGCCTCGGTGAGGGGCACAGCCTCTGAGCTCGGGGGCCAACATCGGGAAGACAACAGTAGTGATGCTGAAACACGTGTGCAGACAACAGACCCCAGGTGACTGCCACCAGCAGGAGACTCCACACCACCCCCACCACTCCCAGCCCCCAGAGATGTCCACACAGCCTGGGACCTGGGGGTCCCAGCTCCAAAGGGAGCAGCAAGGCTCGAGGCCAGCGCCCTGTGCTCTGAATGCTCTACAGTCCCTGAGGCCTGCGACGGGGCGCCCGAAGCCAGGCCCTTGGCAGCCCTCCTAGTTCCATGGGAAATGTTCTTAGCTTGCCACCGACCCAGGTGCCTCTTGGCAAGACTGACCCAGCCACTCCACACACCCTCAGCACGCCTGTGTGCCTCCCTCCGGGACCCAACGACCTTTCCCTGAGAATGGAAGGGGCCTTTGTGGCGTTTTCCCAGTGAGCACCCTCGCAGGGCCGTGAGTCCTGGAAGGGCTCCATTCCTGGGTCCCAAAGTCATCACCTGGATACCCTGCCTCAGATGGTGGGGCACCTGCTACTGTGACCCATCGAGCACCCTGTAGCTCCTGTGGAGCCGTTCATCTGGCTGTGGGCATCTCATTCCACCCAACAAAACTCAGGGAGTGGAAACCACGGCTCGCATCACATTCTGAGACGCAGGGAGGTGGCAGCTCCAGGCAGGAGCCAGGCTTCCATGCACGGAAGGTGGGACCAGGCTCCCGGCTGGGAATTGCTCCTGCGGAAGGCACACAGAGACCCCTCTTACCTTGGTGAAGGTCAGACAGTCCTTGTCCTGATCTCTGTCCTTCATCTCAAAATCATAAAGTGCTTTGCCCTGGGGTGGGGCCTGGGGCAGGGGTCGCACACACTGGATGTAGCTGGCAGGCAGGAAGCCGTGCGCACCCTGCAGCTCCCCGTGGTACCAGTGCTCATCCACCTTGCGCCGCAGGACGATGACGTCCCCCTTGTTGAACTTGAGGTCGCCAGGCTCCTTCCCCTGGTAGCTGTACAGGGCTTTGCCGTAGGGAAGCTGGGAACGATCCTGGAAGCAAAGCACAACATCTAGTTACTCCGTGTGGCCTTCCTGCTGCCCCCTGGCTTCTGGGGCTGCCCTGTCCTGTGGGCACACACAGGTGCCCTGGAGTGGGAAGTGTTTCCAAGGAACAGGCACGCATCACAGGATTGTGAGTCCACAGCCCTGCCTGGACAAGGGGTCCCTACAGAGCTGATCCCCCCCAAACAGCACGTGTGAGGGCCAGGCCACTGTTCCAGGCCTTCCACATGGACCACCTCCCTCTGGGCTGGAGCTAAACTGTCTTCATTTACGGGTGAGGGAACCACCACTATGAGAGAGAAGGCAGGCGGCTCAGAGGGAGGAGGGTGGCAGGGCGAAGCCAAGGCGGCCTGAGCTGCTGAGGAGCCGACGGGCAGCGGCAGGCAGGGTGGCCAGAGGCTGATCAGCAGATGCAGCTGGAACCCTCCAGAACGGGGTCAAGCCAACACGGCCCAGTTTGACACGGAATAGACCTCTAGCTTCATTCAAATCTCATTTACCTACAAAAACTCATGACCAACAATGCCAAGAGTTTACAGTTGTCATGACAACCCCAGGGAGAGACCTAATAAGGAAAAGCCCCTGTGGGTAAAATTGCAATATTCCTGAATCCTTGCCTGACCTTAGTGCATCTCCATACAGCAGGTGTTTCCAAGGGGTGGGCGAGCCAGGACATACATGGACCAGAAAAGTCGGTGGGGCTCCTCTTTTGCAGCCGAGTGGCGAGAGATGCGGGACGACCGCTTGTAAGAAGTAAATGGGTTTCTCCCACTTTATTTCTCCCTTTGACTGATTTTGGTTTCAAAGGTACTTTACTCTGGGATTTTTCTCCCCGGAGCTGCTGGCTCCTCTCCTGAGAATCTCCCCAGAGAAACCATGATGGTTCCGCCCCAGCCCTGCACACTTCTACTTACAACCAGAGCCCGGACGTAGCTGGCTTCACGTTGCTGCCTTCTATGCCTTCTATGCTGAATAAATCCGCTTCATGCTGTACCTGCCTTTGATTTCTATCCTGCGAGCCACCAGGAACACCCCCTGCAGTGGAAGCGCAAGGGCGGGGCCTCCTGCTTCCTTCCACAGCCCAGGTGTCTGCCTCCAGAATGTTCTCACCCTCTGCTCCCTCGGTGCTATTTCTATCTGCCAGATTTCCAACAGTTATTATCCAACAAAATCTTCCTCATTTCATTTCTGAACCTTCACAGCTACTCACATAGGGGTTCTCAGGTTGGGGGACAGACCTGCACAGCTGTGTGTGCTCCCCAATCATGGCCTCACAACTGGGGGCACAGGCCTGTAGCGTCCAGCCAGCTGGACAGTTTGGCTATGGGAGATGGAGGCCAGCCCAGGGTGGGTCTCCAGTGCCCTCGATGTCCCTACAAGTGGTCCCTGGCTGTCACAGACCCCACAACCATGACACATAGCTGTGGATGCATGTAACAGTTCGGCCTAGAAGTACAATTTCAAGAGCATAATCTAATATCATCTTAACATCATGGGAAGTTCCTGTCATCCTGTCAGAAGTGGCCTGCCATCGCTGACCCAGGGACTGGCCCTGAGACCCCAAAAGAAGCACTGGCAGCCCTGCTCTGCAGCAGCAGGAGTCCACTGAGCTACCCCGATCCGACGTCATAGTCCCTTCCTGGGCTCCGCTGGCATCTCGGGCTGCTCTACAAAGACCGGCGGTCACCTGGGTTTCTCCTCTTCTGTATGGGTGGCCGACACCCACTCAACTGAGGAAGCTTTGTCAAAGGCCAAGTCTATGGCAGAGGAAGGCCATACGAAACCCCTACTGTCCCTGTGTCTGCCATGCGCCTAACAAGAGCCACCTTTTCCCACAGGCTGCCTGCGCCAAGCATTTCTTTAGTATTCAAATCCATCAATAGAACCACGAAAGCCTGAAGCAGTAGTACATCGAAAGTCCTTTGTAGAGGACTTAATAGCATATTGGCAACTCAATCATTATGCATTTATGTTTCTGCAATGTCAAATGACAGCAGTTAAGAGCGAACACGCTGGCAAACTGACAAACAGCTGCCACTAACCAATTAAATAGTAACACCAGAGGATTTTTTGTTGTAGAGCTCAATGAGAAAAAAATCAGTTTGCTTCCATTCACTCTTGTCCTGGCTAGCTTTGTACCAGCACAATAGGACCGTAACAGGCCCTGATTTTAGATGCCGAGGCAAAGGAGTAGGTGCAACCCCAGTCCTGCGGTCAGAAAAGAATGGGATAGGCCATGGGCTGTGGGCCACCAGAACTCCACTGCCACCCTGAGGCCCAGCAGCCCGAGGCCCAGGGACTCTCAGTCAGGAGACTTTGGTAATGCCTGAGGACACTTTTGGTCATCACAGCTGGGAGGTGGGGCGCTCTTGGTATCTAATGGATATAAGCCAGGGCTGCACCCTCCATCCTCATGACAGCCCACAACACAGAGCCACGCCACCTGGAATGTGAACAGTGCCCAGGTGGTGAAGCTGACCACGGTCTGCCGGGTTGCAGTTACAGAAAGACAGAGGAGCTCTTGCTTTATTTGAACTCAGTCTATCACAACTTCAGAAGTTGAATATGACACTAATTTTCCAGACGTGAGTACTTTCCCTGTGGACCACGTAGCAAAGCTGAGATCCTGTCAAGGTCAGAGGTGTTGGAGGGACAGGGAAGAACTCAGCACCCCACTTGAGACTGGCCCCCTTCCTGAGCTGGGTGCTCGACAGAGAACCTCCCTTTGTCATGGCCTCATTTCCTGGCATCCCCAGACCAGGAGGGCAACGCTCACGAGCGATTTCTAAGAGTGTAGCTCTGTGCTCTGCTGCTAATCGTTGCATTGACTGTTGATGAAGGTGAGTGGCCAGCTCCGCACTTGGTCTGGGGCCCTGCTGCCTGAGTGCACTCCCCACCCTCCCTGTTGGGAGGGGATGCTGCCATTTCCTCTCTGCCCTGCCATCACTAGCTTTACCAGCTCGGCTGACAAGGCCACTTGTAAGGACCACTCTCATGCATGCCGTGCAATCCTTGCCCAATGTGTGGTGTGGAGGGGTGGTAGTAGGGGGGTTGCAGTGTAGAGGAGGGGAGTGAGGCCCTGCCCTGCCGGGCCTGCTGTGTGCAGCCTGCTGCTGTGCAGTACTAGGTCTTCCCACCACCTCCATCTCACTGTTCTCCAGAATCGGCCTGGCCCACCATCTGGGTGCCGTGGCCTCAGGCCTCCAGGCCAGCCAGCCCTACCTGCCTTTCTTTGCGTTTCCAAACTGCCTTCTGAGAAGTGGACCTGCTTCAACTGAACTGCTCGCTGGACATCCCAGCTGCAGGTCCATTGGCTCACTGAAGCCATCATCTGTCTCTACCTCCTGCCCTCTGCTTCCTGGCCTTGGGCACCCCAACACTACTCTGCAAGCAGCCTCAGTAACCACTGCTCCCACCTTTCCCTCAGCATCAGCCTGCATCCTTCCATCCCACTGTCCCCACAGCTCCCAAGGAGAGACCGGTGCACACTTCACTCCCACAGCCTCGCCCTTGTCTCTCCCACCTCCAAGCGCCCAGGGAGGCTGGATGCCCAGTACACTGCTTAGCTTCCAGTAGCTACTGACTACCCTTGGGGAAGGGTCCCCATGCTGGCCTCGGCACACTTCCAGCCTCCTCTCTGACGCCAGCATGCAGCCATGGAGGGCGCACTGCACTTACAGAGACCATGTGCTTCTGGAACCTCTGGATCCTTGCTTCTCCTGCGCCTCTCCCCTTCCCAGGCCCTGCAGCACCCCAGTTGGACCCTCCTCTGTCCTGGGAGCCTCTAGTCCATCCAGGCCACTGCACACACCCCATTAAACCAGGGCCCCAGAGGGCAGTGTTTGCCTGGCCACCCCAGCACCCAGGAGAGTCCTGCCACATGGTAGGAGTTCTGTGCATGCTGTTAACTCAAGGGAACTCAGGTCTCTCCTGTGATGGGGCCTCAGTGAGGACAGGGACCAGGAAAGTTAGAAATGACAGACAGATCTGATGTGGCAACCCCCACAAACCAGCCTACCTCACAGAGATCCAGGGACAGGGCACTGAGCCCAGCTCCACACAGAGGTGCAAAAGACCTGGGATGGGGAGGGGCCAGAGGCCACCTGGAGCAGCAGACGCTGGGGCAGGGAGTGCCCATGGCCCCATGGGGGCCCAAGACTGGCTGCCCGCCTCCTGACCCCAACTGGAGTACAGAAGGCCACTTGCAGACTCTAGCTGCAGCCTGCGGGCTCCACCCCCACCTTGTCTGCTCTGCCAGCTGGCAGGAAGGTGGGGGTGAGAGGAAACAGGGAAGAGAGGAGTGGTCCTCACACTAACCCCCTCCCCAGAATGCCAAGATCAGCATCTCATACAGCAAAACCTGGAGGCTGCATACCTTTTATTTTATTTTATTTTATTTTATTTATTTATTTATTCATTCATTCATTCATTCGTTTATTCATTTATTTATTTATTTACAATTTATTTTGGTATCATTAACCTACAATTACATGTGCAATATTATGGTGTTTAAACTACCCACTTCATCAGGTCCCCCCCACCAACCCCATTACAGTCACTGTCCATCAGCGTAGTGAGATGCCACAGAGTCACTACTTGTCTTCTCTGAGTTGTACAGCCCTCCCCGTGCCCCCCCTACCTTACGTCTGCTAATCGTAATGCCCCTTTTACCCTCTTATCCCTCCCTTCCCACCCATCTTCCCCAGTCCCTTTCCCTTTGGTAACTATTAGTCCATTCTTGGGTTCTGTGAGTCTGCTGCTGTTTTGTTCCTTCAGTTTTTTTCTTAGTTCTTATACTCCACATATGAGTGAAATCATTGGATACTTGTTTTTTTCGGCTTGGCTTATTTCACTGAGCATAATACCCTCTAACTCCATCCATGTTGTTGCAAATGGTAGGATCTGTTTTCTTCTTATGGCTGAATAATATTCCATTGTGTATATATACCACATCTTCTTAATCCATTCATCTACTGACGGGCACTTAGGTTGCTTCCATTTCTTGGCTATTGTAAATAGTGCTGCAACAAACATAGGGGTGCATCTGTCTTTTTGAAACTGGGCTGCTGCATTCTTAGGGTAAATTCCTAGGAGTGGGATTCCTGGGTCGAATGGAATTTCTATTTTGAGTTTTTTGAGGAACCTCCATACTGCTTTCCACAATGGCTGAACTAATTTGCATTCCTACCAGCAGTGCAGGAGGGTTCCCTTTTCTCCACATCCTCGCCAACATTTGTTGTTGTTTGTGTTTTGGATGTTGGCCATCCTCACTGGTGTGAAGTGATATCTCATTGTGGTTTTAATTTGCATTTCTCTGATGACCAGCGATGTGGAGCATCTTTTCATGTGCCTGTTGGCCATCTGAATTTCTTCTTTGGAGAAGTGTCTATTCATGTCCTCTGCCCACTTCTTAATTGGATTATTTGCTTTTGGTTTGTTAAGGTGCGCATACCTTTTTATGATGCAGGACCCATTTCCAAAGGCAAACGATAAAGTCAGAGACATGCTGCGGGCAGAGGCAACTGGAACCTGGCTCCTGCTATTAGGAAATGCTCGGAAATGGGGACTCTCAGCACCTCCACATGGCTTTCAACTTCAAAGCCCTTTATAAGGTTAACTAATCAGCCCAAGACAAGGGCCCGGAGGCAGCAAGGGAGAGCGCCTCAAAGCAAGCCTTCCTGTCCAGCCCAGGAAACAGCGGTTTCTCAGCAGCCTCTTAGCTTCTGCCCCAGAGAGGCTCCTCACAGCCACGCACACACTGTGTGCTCCCTCTGGGGAGCTGTGCTCCACCAGTGTATGGGCTCAGGCACTGAGGAAAAGGAATAAGGGAACGGAAAAACATCTGGGATGCCTATGCGATAATTAACACCAGCTATCCCTACAAGGCATTAATAATAATTAAAACTTATAATGTCAATTTCGCGGCTCATTACTCAGATGCAGCACACAAATCTTCATGCGGGCTTCATGTCCCGCCCTGCGGAGAGTGGGTGCTCACACACGCACGCAGCGCCATCTCCATCTTCTACTGGGACCGACGTGCTGGGGGCTTTGGCAAAGGTGCTTCCATGACACCGTGCTGCGGGCAAGGCCCTAAATGACACCAGCTTCTGCGGGAACGGGTGGACGCCACGGCTGGCCTGGGGCATTTGGGGCATGGGGCTCGGCCTCCAGATTCCCAGGCACACGGGGGCGAAGAACCTGGGCAATGATTCACCAGCCCTGGACTCCGAGACGTCGGTCATCCCTTGTCCACAGCTTCCAGGCACCTCCTCCTAGCCTCACAAATGTGTCAGGTACGTGTTTCCAAAAGAGGGACACCAGAGTTATGAGCCCCATGGGGTGATCCTGACACTCCTCAGTGAGGGGCAGGGCTTTCCAGCAGCGGATCTAGCCTGAGAAAAGGCCTAGACTTGGACGCAGGCACGGCTGGCCCCCCAGAGGGTGCAGAGTTGCCATGCACCGGGCAGACTAACCCTGATGGGTTTGGTGAGCGAATTCCAGGGATGGTGAGCAGATCCAACAGCCAACAGCTGAGCAGAGCAGGTCACGAACGGGGAAGAGACAGCTCTCTGTCCCCATCCCCCTCACGCTCCTAGTCAGAGACTATCCCCGGTCCCACGGGGCCGCTGTCGCCCAGCTGAAGTCTCCATTTCCCAGCCTCACACGCAGGAGGCCGTGGCCCGGCACCACAGGCCGGTGAAGACTCTGTGGGGAGCTGGACAGTGTTTTGTAAGGAAGTCCTACTTCCTGTCTCCCTTCCCCAGCCTGGGGGGCCAGTGTGCGGTGCACGGCTGTTTCCACACCAAGGCACACTCGGCAGAAGACGGCAGGAGTGGGGTCCTCGGATGGCCTGTAGGACAGAGCCATGGACATGACACGACAAGAAAGAGACTTCACCTTCCCGGAGCCGCCAGTCTTGGGCAGCTTTGCCTGGATCCCGGCTGACCCAGGGGTCTGAGGAGTGACTGACAGCACTTAGCTTGTGAACAGTTTCCGAGCCCAGTCCTACTTTGGCAGCAGTGAGGGCTTAGCATCGGCGCCCTCGCCTTCTGGAAGTACCTGAAAAGGCATTTCTTGTCTCATCACATGGTGAAAAATGTACTTAACTGGGATGTCTCCACCTTCTGGTTTACGAATTTGCTCTGTGATGAAGTCGTCCCCACATCACACCCCAGCCAGGAGGGCTCGGGCTCCGGCTTTCAGCTGCTTCTGCTTCAAGCCCCTTCTTTTCTTTTTCTCAATAAAAGCTGCTCCTCAGGTGCTGGCTCCTTGCTTCTTTCACTCTTTATTCTGACGGTTTTCTCCCTTCCCGTAGTTGTGCACTCGTTCTTCAAGAATTTAGGAAAGATCTATAGCGTGATGTGATCATGGAGACAGAGGTTGTCTACGGCCAACAGCTGCCTTCAGTTGAGTTTCATATTCGAGCAAGATTGGGGACATTAAAAAGCAAATGTATGTTCCTTTTCTATTTTTTTCCTTTTCCCAGACTTTGTCAAAAGCCCCCTTCTCCAGTTCTCCTCTTGCCCCTTCTACTTTGCAGTCAACTCACTGATGTTAGGGGTATTTTGCTAGAAGGTGGCTGGGCCTACCTTCCCATTCTGAACTCTTAGAAGTGGGTTTCCTGCCTTAGAGACATCCTGTTTGGGCTGGGTGGAGCCATTTGTATGTAGAAAGTGTGAAGCCCGTTGGGTTCCTCTAGATGAACGGTAATATGTAAACAATGTCGTTGTTATGCCATATAAGGGATGTGGCACTTTGAACCTCTTCTCAAATCTGATAACAGCTTTATAATAAAACCATCACTTCAGAGGACATAAACCTCTTTCAAAATAGCACTTTCCTCTTCAAAGGATTTATGATTAAAAAACTGAATTCCCCTTCCAAGGATGTGAAGCCAATTTCTAGGCTACTCACATATGGAAAGAGGAGAAACATGAGCAGCGAACTAAATCTAGCCAAGAGACGGCGAGATCCAAATTAAGGTCACCTAAAAACAGACAGAGAAACCAGCTTTAGAAAAAGTTCCTTTTGACACGAAAATAGCTCAGTTAGGGGGTGTTTTTTTTCCTGCTTGGTGAGATTTACAGCCAACATTAATGGAAACACTGAGAGTGAAGGTAATTCTGTGCAGAGCACACACACATGCACACCCAGACATGCACACGTGTGCACACACACACAGACGTGTTCGCAGGCTGGACCCGGGCCCAGCATCCACAGAGATGAGGGGCCCGCCTGGTCTGCTCCATTGCGACAGAGCCCCTCCCTCCCGCACACTAGTCCCTACCCTCAGGACGTGGGGAGCTGTGGGTGCTCAGCATAGGGACCCACCAGCCGGGGCACTCCTGCCCAGGCATGGCCAGGAGCCCACGCCTTACTACCCACATGAAGAGGAATAAAGGGGGCACCTGGGGTCAACAAAAACGAGAGCCTTTACTGACCCTGCCTGAGATCACCCTGGATCTCGCGTGCTGAGCGCTCTCGGGCAGGCCGGGGCGCACATGGGCCTGCTCATGTGCCCTTTCTCCTACTGAGACCTATGCGTCCTTGGACTTCTGACCCGTTGCGACAGCGCCCAAGTGCGTCTCTGAGTGCTGGGTTTTCAAAGGCAGCTGGTGACCAGCGTTTCTGTAGGATGGCCACAGCACAGTGCTGTGTTTTGGTCGAACCGTGACTCCAGAGCTCTCTGCTTGCCCATCAATATGTGTTTCTGGTTTGCAATGACACAGATGCTGGGGAGAAGCTTCTCAGGAGTCTGTGACATCGCCTGCGGATCACCTAGACTGCGGCAGGGGTCAGGTGAGGGAAGCCGACACTGAAGCATGTGTTTCAGCCGTCCTGCACGTGTCTGTTGCGCACCGTGGGCACACCGTGAACGAGGCTGCTCCCACGCAGGCCCGACCCCCGATAGTCCTACCCCCTCTCCCGTTGACAGCAGGAAAACGAGCCGTGAAGCTCAGTTGGGTGTCAAAACAAGCGGGTTCCTGTGAAAGAAGAGTAAAGGGAGTGGCGGGCCGAGGTTCCCTGACACTAGAAGACCCGCAGGCACTTGGCCCACGGCTTCCCCGACAGAACAGCCTGCCCAGCTCCAGGGCCCTTTCCCTGGATGCGCACTGCGCAGGCCCTGGGCACCCTCCCCTCTCCCCTCCGCCTGGCCACCTGGCAGTGCCCCAGAAGTCCTGCGGCCCTGGGAGCTGTTGCCACCCAGCTGTGCTATTTCATGACCTGCCCTAAAGCATGAAGAAGGCTCTAGAACATGCAGTTCATCAAAGAAATGAAAAGCAATTTTGCTCTGACACTTAGGATAATTAGGTTGCCTGGATGTTGGCAGTTCCTATCTGGGCCGTTAGTCAGTATTGTGAGCATTCGCGTGGAGGCCAGAGCACCTCGTTCAGGCTCCTGGGACCCACCTTTCATTCCCCGAGCAGAAACAGGCTGGGTGGGTAGCATGCACGTGGGTGCACAAGGCACGTCCTCCACACACTCAAACTGTTGCTCAAAAGTAATCCACTCAACACAAATGTGGGCTTATTGTCCTGGACTGGAGGAAGGTATTTACAACCCATTTCAGAAATGAGGGCTTGGCACCCAGAACACACAGCTATCCTGGCAGTGGAGCAGCGCTGCGCTGAGGAGCACACTCGGGAGACAGCACCGCTGCCACCCGGCCCAGCTCCGACCCCCTGGGCATGGAGCCAGACACCCTGCCTGCCCTGCTGGTTCCCACCACTGTACGGAAGCCCACCCACTTAGAACAGTGACAGTAGAGTAAACGCTAGATAAATACTGTCTTCAAGGGAGAGACAAGTGTTTCCAGCACACATGGTGTAAGTTATAGTTATAGTAATTAGGGATGAATAGGTGGAGGGAACTGAGCCAGTCCAGAATTAGTATTAAAGACAAACACAAAGGGTCCAGAAACACATGAAAAGATACAACAGATATTGCTATTTCATACCCCCAGCTGGCAAAAATTGAAAAGTCTGACAAAAGCAAGTGCTGGCTAAGGTGCAGGAAAAATGCGTGTCATCACTTCCTGGAGCGGAAAGCGTGCCCGAGGGCCCAGCTCTTCGGTCTGAGGAGCCTGGCCCAGTGTTCTCTAGAGCAGGAATGCACTGCTGTGTGTGCAGCAAAACACAGAGGCACCCCAGTGCCCTCCGCTTGCAGTAGATAATGTGTGACGTACTCAAATCACAGAACACTGTCCCGTAGGAAAAATGAGTATCTACACCTGTCAACACGGCCGATACTTTGCTGGGTGGAGGAAGCAAGTTGCAGACACATAATGATTCTAAGTATATAATGTTCGGCATGAGGCATAGCTACATAAAACAATGTAAACTATCTAGAGACACAGACATGCTTCTTACCACTGTAAAGAAGAGGGGAAGTTAAAAGAACAGGAAGAGCTGCCCAAAGGGCCTCCAGGCCCCGGTGCTCTAGGCTGGGTGGAGACACGCTGGTGTCTGTTGTATTATCAGCCTTCATACTGTGCGTGCACCTTCTATAGACTTTTATTTGTAATACATCTCACAGTGAAAATACAGCTGACCCTAGAACAACATGGGTTCAAACTGCACAAGTTCACTCACGTGTGGGTTCTTTCCAATAAGTATATTAGAAAAAGTTTTGGAAGTTTGTAAGAATTTGAAAAAAGCACTTTCTCTACCTTATTTTAAGGAAACAGTACATAATATATAACAGACAAAATATGTTAATCAACTGTTTATTTATCAGTAAGGCTTCTAGCCAACAGTAGGCTATTAGTAGTTAAGTTTTTTGGGCAGGTCAAAGTTACACGTGGATTTTCAACTGCATAGGGGGGTTGGCACCCCAACCCCCATGTTGTTTGAGGGTCAACTCTACTGCTAAAAATAAAGTGTAAAGACTATTCATTTCTAATCTACACACCACAGGTACTTTTCACCCTCCAGGAGCTTTCTACCAGGAGTGGTGTGGAATGAAAGACTGTTAGGTCCACGTTCGGATCAGCACCATCGTCTGTGGCAGTAACAGAAGGGGGGGTACGAGAACAGTTGTCTGCACACCACTCTAGGCTGGTCGTCTGCTGAAACTCAGAGGGGTGGAGGGAGAAACAGGCGGGCAGGTCCAGCCAGCAGACCAGATTAGTTAGGATGGGGATGATGCCTGGTGTTAAGTACTTTAAACCAAGTGTCATGGTGTAAAAGAGTGGGACAAACGTGTGCAGAGAAGCCCACAGGATGGAGCCCAGGCCTCTGGGTGGAGGTTACAAACCAACTTGGAATCCACATAGAAAGAACCTTCTAGTAGTCGGAGTAGAGAATGCAAGGGGCTGCCTCTGGAGGCAGTGGGTGCTTTGACTGGAAACATGTAAGAGACACTTCAGGGGAACATGGCAAAGGGGCTGAGTCCTAGGGGGCAGAGCTAAGGGGACACCAAGAAAGTAAACAGAGTAGGTGGTCCCTGAGACTTGCTTCCATTCCAAGATGCTACGATTTCTTGGCTTGCTCTGTGTACACCAACCCAGCCTGACTCCTGCGATGCCAGCTAGAGGGATGAGGGAGGCTCTAGTTGTCAGAGAAAGCGAAAGACTAGTGCACTGTTTCAGAGCACTGCAGACGAAATGTGGCCAAGAACCGTCCCCACTGCCCTCTAGGGCCTGGTAAGTCATGACATCCACCTTCCAGCCTCTAGAAAAAACAAGACACAAAACCACACACATTCCAAAAACATTTCTTAATGAAAGCTGAAGTCCTGTCCTGGAGGAGACTCCTTGCCAAAGTATGTGATTGCATTTCCCTGTATTCGTCATTAGTATTCAGAAATGGGAGGGGGGTTTGGGGAAGCCACATCTCAACCCTTGCATGCCAGGGATGAGGTGCCAGTGTGTGCTGCATGGCGGGGACGGAATGCCGCTCCTCGGCCTGTGAGCAGAGTCCCAGCGAGGCTCTGTTCCCGTATATACGCCCCTCTGCTGCCTAGGACTCTCCGGTGCTCGTGCAGTGCTGTCTCGTCATCTCCTTTACTACCGGCAACAGCTTCTGGCAAGGAACTCCAGGATAAAGGACCAACCCTGCCTTCTTAAAATACTATCTTCAAATAATTTATTAGCTCTTTACACATATTAGTTGACAGGTCATCAGCACGGTTTTCGTTCCAAGGTAAGTGGTGACTGTAACCTTCACTATTTTAAAATCTAAAAGATTAATGAAAACCACATCACACCCACAAGAATGGCTACAACCATAAATATAGACAATAATGAATGTTGACAAGGTTGTGGAGGCACTGGAACCCTCCTACTCTGCTGGTGGAAATGTACGAGGGGGCAGCCGCCATGAACAACAGCCCGACAGGTCCTCAGTAGGTTAAGCAGAGTTCCTCTCCTAGATGAGTGAAAACCTGTGTCCACCCACAACAGTACATGAATGTTTGTAGCCGGGGCATCTACAATAGTCAAAAACTGAGACCCACCCAAGTGTCCATCTGACAGAAGGATAAACAAATGTGGTGAATCCATGTAACACATTATGATTCAGCTGTAGAAAGAAGGAAATGCTCACAGATGTGAGAACCAAGACCAACTTAGAAAATACCATGTTAAACAAAAGAAGTCAGACACAAAAGGCCACATATTTTCTAATTCAACTTACATGAAATGTTCAGAATGGACAAATTCATAGAGACAAAGCAGATTAGCAGTTTCCACGGGCCAGGGGAATACAGAGCAACTGCTATCAGGTATAAAGTCTCTTTCTGAGGTGACAAAAATGCTCTGGAATTAGATAGTGGTGATAGTTGCAGGATTTTGTGACTATATTAAAAACTACCTTAAAAAGATAAAATGTAGACTTTAAAAAGCTAAAAGATTAGCATGTTGAACTATTTGGGGACCTAAAATAATAATGTGAAAAGCAGGTGAACAGATCAGTGTCTTCAGGCCCACCATCCCCTCTGAACTTCAGGGCCGCGTGCGGGAGGGTGGGGCACAGGCATCAGGCACGCGCATGTCCAGCAGCACCCCACGGGAACCCCTGGGCGTCCAGAGGCCATGAGCCTGGGTGCAGGTGCACATTCAGTCAGGCCATGCTACAGAAGCTTTTCCAGACTTAAATTTTATGCCCCACCCACCACCACTTATAGTATTCCTCCTGGACAGTATTAAAAAGAAAGACGGGCCCGTGTGGTCTCACTTCTGCCAGGCCCAGCCACCACACCAGGCTTCATACTTGCCCTGACTGGTCTTGCCCCCCTCCTGAAGCATGTAGTCGGTCAGGAACCTTCCAGGCAGTGTCTGTCACATGTGCCCCCTCCAGCCCCTAAGGAAGATGAGGTGACACCCCCATGAGACCCTCCTGCCCAGCCCTGACCCTTGTCTCCTCTCACACACACAGACAGCCTTGGGGTGTGCACGGAACCACCTCACTGGGTGCATCTCTGCCACACCGCCCGATGTACTTACACACCCCCTGCTGAAAAGGCATTCCGATATGTCCAGACGAAGGGCCTTGCGGCCGTTTGCCCAAACTCCTCCCAGGCCGTAGGCTGGCTGTAATCCTCAGCAGGACTATGAAATAACTCTTTTATAATAAAACAACCATGTTCATTTCAGTCAACAAGAGGAAGGTGGTGAGGGATTGGTGGCTACAGATTATTAGCAGAGAATGCACTTGGGTGGCTAATTTTTTTAAGTGTTCTTGAACATTCTTTGGGTTGGTGTGTGCATGCATGTGTGATCTTTTATTCACACAAATCCCCATGTATTTGCTATACAGAGCCCACACTGAGTCTCGCAGATCTCTTCCTCACTGCATCTTTCTCTGGCTCACCTGCTTTACAGGTATACCCCAACACCCACAACCTCCAGTCCGAGCCGTGGTGAGCCAGAGGGTCCTGGTGGCGCCTGGCTCTTCCCCCCACATTAGAGGCACACACTTCCCCTTTCTGATCCTCGCGCCATCTGGGGAAGCCAAGGCCTCCCTCTCGGGCACATCCCAGGAGCTCATGTGCGGCTGAAGTAAGCAGGCCACCCACAAATCCCCTGCTGCCTCGGCTCCAACATTTTAATGGAACAACCGTGGGGCAGGATGATAAAGACTTGACGCAGCACAGGAAAAATCCCTCTGCAACACAGCTTAACAGCCATGCCCACATCCCATACTTAGCTTTTTATGATGTCTGCCTACTCTCATTAAACTCCAATCTAGCCAGGGAAAGCCACCTCTTGGCCTCATCTTAATCGTGCACAGAACTTTAACTGATGGCAATAAAGCTGTCTGCCCATATCCTAATGTGGTGAGAGAAGTAGACACCAGAAGCCTGATTTCCAAGTTGGAGAGGGCCTTCATTTGAATTCTTAGCTGCTGAGAAACCGAACAATGAGCTGCTAGTCTGCCCCTTAATGAAGGAAATCACTTATGTGGGCCTGCTTTGTGCTCAGTCAATGCATTCTTTCTAAAAGGCCATTTCTGTGTTAGCCCGTCCTTCCTCATCCGACTGGCCACTCCTGCAGATTCACTCATTCAGCAAACTCATTTGTGCAGTAGCTCTCAAAAATCAGCACACACTATTCTACAGCACAGGCCCTACTTGTGAAATTATTTATAGCCTTACTTAGAAATCTAAGCTTCCTTAAGACTAACAATTTTATTGGCTGACTTAAGCTCAACTCAGAGGCAAGAAGCACCCCTGCTTCTCAGCTCAGCATGCTCAGCTCTTCCAGCGGCCAGTGTGCCCTTGGGAGCCCTTTCCAGGCTTGGCTTTGTCTCCACCTGCCTAGTTAGGTTTACGGGGGAAGATCTGGACTTAGGGCTTCGACAGGAAACGCAAGATATACAAAGTTCTGCTAAAAAAAGGTGGAGGGGTGGCTATTTTTTTGGGATCCCAAGCTCTCAGAAGCCACACCAGGTATTCTGCCTGTCTGTCTGTCTCTCCCTATACCCTTCTCCTCACCTCTCCCTTTCTTTCCCTGCTGTACCTTCCGGTTGTCAAGGTAGCTTCTTCAGAGAGCCGTCCATTCCTGGAAAGGTGGTATCTGCTTTGGTGCTGGATCCTTAGGACTGATAATCAGACCTGAGATGTGCCAGAAAATCTCACAGGAGCCTTGGGGTCCTGGCCACACCAGGACTTGTGCGTAAGCAGTGGTCACCCACTAGAATGCGGGCAGAACCTGGGGATTTTTGTGGCCAGTGTTTGACGTCAGCATGGCAAAAGTCCATACTTACATGTCTCTTCCAGTGTTCATAAGGGTCGCTGGAAGTGACGCTCTCCACTCTAGAACTCTGTCTTTCCTTGATTTGCATGCAGGGGGCCAAGGGTGCCCTTTGCTACACATTTTTCATATGTACCAAATCCATTCCATGCGCAGGGGGTTATCTGGACATGAGCCCTGAACTGGTTTGGCAGCACTGAATCCCCTGCTGCCCAGTCTCATCCTAATACATCCAGCCATTGAAAAGTGTTTGTTTAATTTCTATTTCAATAAAAACACCAATTTAACAACATTTTTCTTCCTTCATGAAATGGAAACAAAAGCATCATATAATTTTTAAAATACTGTAAGCAGATAACCAAAATTTGACAACTGTATGCCTAGACTCAACTCATTTCTGCTTCAAATGCTTCCGATCCATGCCGGCTTTGGCAGTGAATGGCGTTCCGGAGTGAGAGGGAGAGGAACTTGCATGCTACATTTGCTCTACCAATTTACTAAATTAAGGCAAGATAGTAAAGGGATGCGGTTTTGACGAGCACAGTTTAATTAAAAGCAAATCTGAGGATGTAAGGTTTCGGGTCCACTACTGACTGCATCCCTCAGAGAATGCAAAGAACAGTGAAGAAGCTATGGAGGGATGTGTTCATGCACCTGGTGTCTCATGTGTCCTGAAGTCACTTTCATTAGTACTATTTCCTATTGTTAAAACTGATAAGGAGAGGATTAAAGATGGCGGCGTGAGAGGTGAGAGGTTTTCTATATGTCTTGGTGTTGTCTTGCTTGGGTCCCTTGTTTGGGAGATCTGTGCACCTCCAAGGCCTGAGAGACTATCTCCTTCCCCAGATTGGGGACGTTTTCAGCAATTACCTACTCAAAGACACTTTCTATCCCTTTCTCTCTCTGTTCTTCTTCTGGTACCCCAATAATGCGAATATTGTTCCTTTGGATTGGTCACACAGTTCTCTCAATATTCTTTCATTCTAGAGATCCTTTTTTCTCTCGGTGCCTCAGCTTCTTTGTATTCCTCTTCTCTAATTTCTATTTCATTTATCGTCTCCTCCACCATGTCTAATCTGCTTTTAAAATTTTCCATTCCTCCTAAAACTGCATATAAAACGAAAATATAATTACTACGACTAATCCTGAAAGAGCAACAGGAAAGAGGACAGCGCCAAACTGCATACACCTGGAGAAAAGAATAAACTTCACAGAACAGGGTAACATACCAAAGCCATGGCCCGGAGGGACCCAAGTCCTTTCCCACCGCAGCTCAACAGCAGGAGGAAGAGAAACAGAGCTGGGAGGGAGTGGAGGCCTGGGACTGCTGAATACCTAACCCCGGAGATCAGATCTGGGAGCACAAACCTACATTTCATGGTGTTTTCATGGTACTCTCATGATTAGGGGGTTGGAAAGCTAAGACAGGCAGAATACCTGAAGAGACTGAGATTCCAGCTGGTTATGGAATGCAGGGATCCATATCCAGCTGCTCTGGGACAAAAGAAAGGTGGGCAGTCTGAGAGACTTGCTGAAAGCAAGAGGGCTGCTAAAGGGGCAAGGATATCACAAAGCTTACCGCTCAGGAGAAAGGACGGGTAAACAAAATTGTCTGGGTGCATTCTGCCCAGCAGCAGGTTGGGAACTTTCGCAATCTTCAGAAGCTCCAGCTCCCTGGCTAGCTACAGAGCTCCGAACACCCCCTCTGTGATATGCAGCCTACTGAGACTTTCTCCCAGCCAGCCCCAGTTGGCTCGCAAACTGGCAAATTCTACCCTCGTGTTAGGCCAGCCAGAGGGAAGCCCCATCTACAGAAACTACAAATGCAAAGCATAGAGGCTTCTACCTGTGTGCTCGGCCCACTGGTTCTGGCCGTGGAGACATGCACAGCAGCCAGGAGCAGGAAACAGCTCCTTCCTCTCCCCAGGCACCAATACCGCTTCCCTGCGACCACTGACATTGCTTCAGGGGCTGAGCAGCTCCTGAGAGTACAGCTTCTGGGTACTAAAGGGTGCCATATGCAAATAGGAAATGCCAAAGAAACCTGGTTCAAAGTAAAATTATGAATACAACCCCTGAGGAAGATTCAAATGAAATCAGGCTCATGAATCTGCCTGAAAGGGATTTCAAAATAAAAATCATTAACATGCTCATGGAGGTACAGAAAAATATTCAAGAACTCAGGAATGAATTCCGGTCGGAGAACCAATCATTATGGAACACAGTATCAGAAATGAAACATACAATGGAAAGTTTTAAAAGCAGATTAGATACAGTGGAGGAGACGATAAATGAAACAGAAATTAGAGAAGAGGAATACAAAGAAGCTGAGGCACAGAGAGAAAAAAGGATCTCTAGAATGAAAGAATATTGAGAGAACTGTGTGACCAATCCAAATGGAACAATATTCACTTTATAGGGGTACCTATAGATGAAGAGAGAGAGAAAGGGATAGAAAGTGTCTTTGAGGAGGTAATTGCTGAAAATGTCCCCAATCTGGGGAAGGAAATAGTCTCTCAGGCCATGGACGTGCACAGATCTCCCAAACAAGAGACCCAAGGAAGACAACAGCAAGACATATAGTAAATAAAAGGGCAAAGATAAGGATAAAGACAGACTATTAAAAGCAGCCAGAGAGAGAAATAAGATCACATGCAAAGGAAAACCCATCAGGATATCATTAGACTTCTCAGCAGAAACCTTACAGGCCAGAAAGGAGTGGCATGGTGTATTTAATGCAATGAAGCAGAAGGCCCTCAAACCAAGAATACTTTATCCAGCAAGATTACCATTTAAATTTCAAGGAGGGATTAAACAATTTCCAGATAAGCAAAAGCTGAAAGAATTTACCTCCCACAAACCATCTCTACAGTGTATTTTGGAGGGACTGCTATAGATGGAAGTGTTCCTAAGGTTTAATAACTGTCACCAGAGGTAATAAAACACAGTAAAGAAAGTAGAACAGTTAATTACTAAGTAAATGCAAAATTAAATCAACTATCCCCAAATTCAATCAAGGGACAGACAAAGAATACAGAATATGATACCTAATATATAAAGAATGGAGGAGGAAGAAAAAGGAGGAGAAAAAAAGAACCTCTAGATTTTGTTTCTAATAGCATATTAAGTGAGTTAAGTTAGACTCTTAGATAGTAAAGAAGTCAACCTTGAACCTTTGGTAACCACGAATCTAAAGCCTGCAATGGCAATAAGTACATACCTATTGATAATCACCCTAAATGTAAATGATCTGAATGCACCAATCAAAAGACATAGAGTCACTGAATGGATAAAAAAGCAAGACTCATCTATATGCTGCCTACAAGAGATTCACTCTAAACCCAAAGACATAGACTAAATGTGAAGGAATGAAAAAAGATTTCATGCAAATAATGGGGAGAAAAAAGCAGGAATTGCAGTACTTGTATCAGACAAAATAGGCTTCAAAACAAAGAAGGTCACAAGAGACAAAGAAGGACATTACATAATAATAAAGGGGTCAATCCAACAAGAAGATATAACCATTATAAATATCTATGCACCCAACACAGGAGCACCTACTTATGTGAAACAAATACTAACAAAATTAAAAGGGGAAATAGAATGCAATGCAGTCATTCTGGAGACGCCAACAATCCACTCACTCCAAAGGACAGATCAACCAGACAGAAAATGAGTAAGGAGACAGATGCCCTGAACACGTTAGAACACATGGACCTACCAGACATCTACAGAACTCTACACCCAAAAGCAGCAGAATACACATTCTTCTCAAGTGCACATGGAACATTTTCAAGAATAGATCATAGCCTAGGCCAAGAAAAGAGCCTCAGTAAACTCAAAAAGTTTGAAATTGTAGCAACCACTTTCTCAGACCACAAAGGTATGAAACTAGAAATAAATTACATAAGGAAAATGAAAAATCCCACAAACACATGGAGGCTTCACAACATTCTCCCAAATAACCAATGGATTAATGCCCAAATAAAAACAGAGATCAAGCAATATACGGAGACAAATGACAACAATAATTCAATACTGCAAAATCTGTGGGACGCAGCGAAGGCTGTGCTAAGAGGAAAGTATATTGCAATACAGGCCTATCTCAGGAAAGAAAAACAGTCCCATATGAACAGTCTAAACCCACAATTAATGAAACTAGAAAAAGAAGAACAAATGAGGCCCAAAGGCAGTAGAAGGAGGGACATAATAAAGATTAGAGCATAAATAAATAAAATCGAGGAAAATAAAACAATAGAAAGAATCAATGAAAGCCGGAGCTGGTTCTTTAAGAAAATAAACAAAATAGATAAACCCCTAGCCAGACTTATCAAGAAAAAAAGAGAGTATACACACATAAACAGAATCAGAAATGAGAAATGAAAAATCACTACGGACACCACAGAAATACAAAGAATTATTAGAGAACACTATGAAAAATGATATGCAAACACACTGGATAACCTAGAAGAAATGGACAGCTTTCTAGAAAAATACAATCTTCCAAGGCTGACCCAGAAAGAAACAGAAAATCTGAACAGACCAATTACCAGCAATGAAATTGCATTGGTAATCAAAAACCTACCTAACAACAAAACGCCTGGACCGGGATGGCTTTACCACTGAATTTTACCAAACATTTAGTGAAGACCCAATACTGATCCTCCTGAAAGTTTTCCAAGAGTAGAAGAGGAGGGAATACTTCCAAACTCATTCTATGAGGCCAGCATCACCCTAACACCAAAACCGAGCAAAGACACCATAAAAAAAGAAAATTACAGACCAATATCCCTGATGAACATAGATGCAAAAATACTCAACAAAATATTAACAAACCAAATTCAAAAATACATCAAAAAGATGATCCATCATGATCAAGTGGGATTCATCCCCGAAATGCAAAGATGGTACAACATTAGAAAATCCATCAACATCATCCACCACATCAACAAAAAAAAAGGGCAAAAACCACATCATCATCTCCATAGATACTGAAAAGGCATTTCACAAAATTCAACCTCCATTCATGATAAAAACTCTCAACAACATGGGTATAGAGGGCAAGTACCTCAACATAATAAAGGCCATATATGACAAACCCACAGCCAACATTATACGTAACAGCAATAAGCTGAAAGCTTTTCCTTTAAGATCGGGAACAAGGCAAGGATGCCCACTCTCCCCACTTCTATTCAACATAGTACTGGAGGTCCTAGCCACAGCAATCAGACAAAACAAAGGAATAAAACACATCCATATTGGCAAGGAAGAAGTTAAACTGTCCCTGTTTGCAGTTGACATGATATTGTACATAAAACCTTAAAGAATCCACTCCAAAATTACTAGATCTAACATCTGAATTCAGCAAAGTTGCAGGATACAAAATTAATATGCAGAAATCTGTGGCATTTCTATATACTGACAATGAACTAGCAGAAAGACATATCAGGAAAACAATTCCATTCACAGTTGCATCAAAAGAATAAAATACCTAGGAATAAACCTAACCAAGAAAGTGAAAGACCTATACTCTGAAAACTACAAGACACTCATGAGAGAAATTAAAGAAGGTACCAATAAATGGAAACACCTCCCATGCTCATGAATAGGAAGAATTAATATTGTCAAAATGGTCATCCTGCCTAATGCAATCTACAGATTTAATGAAATTCTATCAAAATACAAACAGCATTCTTAAATGAACTAGAGCAAATCATTCTAAAATTCATATGGAACCACAAAAGACCCCAAATAGCCAAAGCAATCCTGAGAAGGAAGAATAAATCTGGGGGATTACACTACCCAGCTTCAAGTTCTACTACAAAGCCACAGTAATCAAGACAATTTGGTACTGGCACAAGAACAGACCCATAGACCAATGGAATAGACTAGAGAGCCCTGATATAAACCCAACCATATATGGTCAATTAATATACTATAACGGAGCCATGGACAAACAATGGGGAAATGACAGCCTCTTCAACAGCTGGTGTTGGCAAAACTGGACAGCTACATGCAAGAGAATGAAACTGTATTACTGTTTAACCCCATACACAAAAGTAAACTCAAAATGGATCAAAGACCTGAATGTAAGTCATGAAACCATAAAACTCTTAGAAGACAACATAGGCAAAAATCTCCTGAATATAAGCATGATCCACTTCTTCCTGAACGCCTCTCCTCGAGCAAGGGAGACAAAAGCAAAAATGAACACATGGGACTACATCAAACTAAAAAGTTTCTGTATAGCAAAGGACACCATCAACAGAACAAAAAGGCATCCTACAGTATGGGAGAATATATTTGTAAATGACATATCTGACAAGGGGTTAACATCCAAAATATACAAAGAACTCAAATGCCTCAACCCCCATAAAGCAAATAACCCAATTAAAAAATGGGCAGAGGATATGAAGAGACAACTCTCCAAAGAAGAAATTCAGATGTCCAACAGACACATGAAAAGATGCTCCACATCACTAATCATCAGAGAAATGCAATTAGAACCACAATGACATATCACCTCACAGCAGTAAGGATGGGCAGCATCCAAAAGACTAAGAACAACAAATGCTGGTGAGGATGTGGAGAAAGGGGAACCCTCCTACACTGCTGGTGAGAATGTAAGCTAGTTCAACCATTGTGGAAAGCAATATGGAGGTTCCTCAAAAAACTCAAAATAGAAATACCATTTGACCCAGGAATCCCACTCCTTGGAATTTACCCAAAGAATACAACTTCTCAGATTCAAAATGACACATGCACCCCTATGTTTATTGCAGCACATTTTACAATAGCCAAGATATGGAAGCAACCTAAGTGGCCATCAGTAGATGAATGGATAGAGAAGATGTGGTACATATACACAATGGAATACTATTCAGCCATAAGAAGGAAACAAATCCTACCATTTGCAACAACATGGATGGAGCTGGAGGATATTATGCTCAGTGAAATAAGCCAGGTGGAGAAAGACAAGTGCCAAATGATTTCCCTCATTTGTGGAGTATAACAATGCAGCAAAACTGAAGGAACAAAATTGCAGCAGACTCACAGACTCCAAGAAGGAACTAGTGGTTACCAAAGGGGAGGGGTGTGGGAGGGCTGGTGGGGAGGGAGGGAGAAGGGGATTGAGGGGTATTATGTTTAGTACACATGGTGTGGGGGGTCACGGGGAAGACAGTGTAGCACAGAGAAGGCAAATAGTGAATCTGTGGCATCTTACTACACTGATGGACAGTGACAGCATTGGGGTATGGGTGGGGACTTGATAATATGGGTAAATGTAGTAACCACGTTGTTTTTTCATGTGAAACCTTCATAAGAATGTATATCAATAACACCTTAATGAAAAAATTTTTAAAAACTGATCAGGACTAATCATTACTTACATTGCTATAGCATTATTGATAGCAACCATTTTTGAGCTCCTGTGAAACAATCTTAGACGCTTTTTGTACATTCTAATTCTCACTTTAAAACCTCATTTTACAGATGAAGGGTGTGCAGTTTGGAAAGCTTAAGAAAGTGTGTAGGCTCGCACAGACCCTACAGAGTAGGGCAGGGATTTGAATTGGGTCTGGCACCAAAGCCCAAGGTCAAGGGCATCCTCCTGGACCACTCCACCTGTCCACACATGCTCATCAAAGCACAATGCCTCGAGAGCTTTACTTTCCTTCAGAAATAACTTACTGTGCATGGTTCTGCTTACTCACCTGTAGTATTTGCCTCTGAGTTGACATTTTATAGCAGAGAAGTACCAATAATTTTATAGGAGCAATAAGAGCACATATTGGGTATTAAAGAGCTGGAATCCATAACAGATTCTGATGACTTGGTAAGCAGAGGCCTTACATATTTTGGTCAGGTTGGGATAGACCTAAACTGCTTCCAGATAACACATGTGGATCCCACAGTCAGAATAACCTCCTCTTCAGCATGGAAACTGGCCTTGGACCAGAAAGCACAGAGGCAGCTGGGACTCGCTGCCGGGGTGGGAGGCGTGCATACCTGGAGTCATTCTGCTTCCAGGAAACAATGTTTTGTGCTCAGTGAGCTGCCTCAGAGGCACTAAGAAAGGGCGAGGGCCTCGCCCTCCTCGGCAGTGCAGGAGGCCCCTCAAGTATGCAGAGAAGATGATGCAACCCTCTCCCTGTGGTCCTCCCGTGCACCCTCCCCACATGGCCACCCTATACAGACGACCACTCAGGCAGGGCAGCAGGACTGATGGACATCAGGGAGCAGCCGCCTCCATCCCACAGACACACTCCAGGGTTGGGGGGTGGACAGCATGCCTTCTAGCCCTCATCAAAAACCCATGCGAGAGGTCATACGGCATGGTGCCTTATGGAGATGGGACATGGTGAAGGCTTGGTAGTGGGCAGACATGCAAACAGCTCAACGGCCTGAGGGTCAAAGTGGCTGCACAGAGCAGGCGGTATTTCAGGCTTCAGAAGATGTGTAGAAGTTTGCCAGGTAGGAGAGAGGAGGGAACGTTGGAGATGCAGCTCAACCATCTAGTGTTAAGTAATAATGAGAGTCAGGGAGACAGCGAGGACCGCAGAGGCACATCCTCAGGTCATAAGGGACCATACATCCTCATTCAAATAACGCAGAACAAACTCACTTGCAGGTGTGCAATCCCAAGGCTATGTTATTTGACTATGTGGGGCACAGAGGGAGTGCACAGTGCTCCCGGCTGCCTGTGAAGCTCCGAGCTGGCAGCCAGAGGGCTGCTTTCCCCTCCTTCCAGCCTGCCTAGGAGGTGGCTGGCCAACGGAATTCAAGTTAGTGCAAAAAGCCTTTCCCCGTTCCATGGACTTGGATCTAGGCTAGGCTAACGCAGAATTCACTGAAGATTTAAAATGGAAGCTGCTCCAGTCGGGACCTCCAGAATGACACTCGCTGACACAGCCTCTTAACCCTTTACATGCCATCAGGGGAGGTTTCTAAATCCCAAATCAGGGGAAATGGACCAACATTATCACCAGCTCTCTCTCTTCCAAGGGGACAGAAATGTCTTAGTCTGGTTGGAAAAAGCCCCAAGAAGGAAAAGGGGAAGACGGGGATGGCCAGCATGCCAGGATAGGAGGGCAGGCCAGGTCTGGGAGAGCCAGCCACACTCATCTGGCTCTGGCTCGGCTTCCACAAGGCAGCACATTTTAAAAGGGGGTGGTGGTGGATAAAGACAAAGGTTAAAAACAACAGGAATGATGGGGGGAGTGCTTTCTGCTTGGGAACAGGCACCATGGGGTCATTTTCTGCCATGTGGGCCCCTCTCCTTTTGGGCATGGAAAACAGATCCATACTAACTTGTATTTCTCTTGGCCAGTCACCACTGCAAGAAGCTGCAAGAATGAAAGAGCAAAGTGCTTATAAACCCAAGCACTACTCAGGACAGTTAAAGGCAAGCCCTGGGTTGCCGCGGCTCTCCACTGGTCTGCAAGCAGGCTCAGTTGAGGACTGTTTGTCTCTTTCCAACCACTGCCCTCACCAGTTCAGGGAAAGGGGAAATAAACGTCAAGTTCACATCAGGATGCTGCAGGGAACAATTCTCTCTCAATTCCAAATAATGCCCATGGCCCTTGGCCCTTGCAAGACTGTGCAGCTGCCACTATTTACCATGCACAGGCGACAGCCTAGAAAGGTATTCACAAGGACACCAAGACATGCCCCTCCAGGCAGGGACCGGAGTGCCTGTCCTGCAGACATCTCCGAGTGGACGCTGTGCTCATGGCTGCTGTTCTGAGAATGGACAGTCAACTCACTTTCCCTTCTGTAATCCTAGTCAGATGAGTGCTTTTGATCTGTTCTGGAACAGAGGCTTTAAATAAGGATGTTCTCAGAGAAGTTTTGAAGTCAAATTTTCACTGCATATTTAATCCACTTGGCTGTACCTACAGGGGGCAAGAAATCCCACTTGGCTTGGCTCCAGAGTCCTCTGTCTTCTAAAGCTATTCTCCACCTTTGAGCCAAGAGGTAGCCTCAGGCTGAGCTAACTGGGGCTCATCTTTCATGCTTTCTCTCTACACTGGATGGCATCACCTGGACAGGTCAGCACCTGGACTAGCGTCCAGTCACCGACCTCACTGAGTAGAAAAAAGAAATGCCACCCGAGTGTCGGCATGCATTAAGATCCCTATCAGAATCTGATCATATTCACCCTGACTCTGAACCAATACAGCCCACAAGAGCAAACAACAGTTGTCTGACATCCTTTAGCCCACAAATTCCAAATTCCAGAGCTCCAGAGAGCTTTGATTCAATTGGTCTAATGAATGAGTATTTTGACAGCGACCCTGACATGCTCGCCTCACACAAGCCTCTCTGACCAGCCGGCCCCTGTGGCATTCATTCTTCATACACAGGTGTGCACAGTGAACTGGCAGAGGGCAAGCCCTCAGGATGGGCCATACAGTCTGGGAGGCATGCAGCCAGTCACGCCAAGGGGACAGCCCAGTGGAAATGTGCCCAAACATCTGGGCCATGCTTCAGATTTCAAAGCAACTCTTCTGTTTGCACAGCTTTACAATCATGGCGTTTGCTAAACGCTTATGTTTTGCTTAATTTGATATTAGGCAAGGATTTCAACCTTTACTCTGTCTCACTAGAATGTTTTTTCTGCTTTCAGGGAGCCTTTCTGACACTCAGCCTGCTCAGAGCAGTAAACACGGTCAGGAGCCTCTTCACCACATGCCGAAATTCAGAAACAACTTCAGCATGTGAATGGGTAACCAGACACTCAGACCAGCAGATACTACCCACCACTAAACAGACATGAGCCATCAAGCCATGAGAAGACATGGAGGAACTCAAGTGCATGCCACTAAGTGAGAGAAGCCAATCTGAAGAGGCCACATAGTATAGGTACATGGCTCCAACGATATGACATTTTGGAAAAGCTGAAGCTATGGGGACAGTAAAAAGGTCAGCGGTCGCCAGGGGCTGTCAGGAGGGAGGGATCAACCATATGAGGATTTTCAGGGCAGTGCAACTATCCTATAGGATATTACAATGATAGAGATCTGGCATTAAACATTTGTCCATATCCACGGAACCTACAACACCAGGAGTGAGCCCTAAGGTAAAGCATGGGCTTTGGGTGACAGTGACGTGTCAGTGTAGGGTCAACAGCTGTAAAAAATGTCCTTTCTGGTGGGGATGTTGGTAATGGTGGAGGCTGTGCCCATGGGGCAGGGGCACATGGGAAATCTCTGCACTTCCCTCTCAATTTTGCTGTGAACCTAAAACTGCTCTAAAAATAAGGTCTAGTAAGAAAAATAAAAAGCAGAGGGAATCTCTAAGATGAGTGACACGTTGTCTCGTGTCACAGGTGGTGCTGTTAAAGGCCAGCTGTGTCGCGAGGGTCATGGTGACACAACGCCCATGCTGTGGGACGGACAGGAGGCCAGTGTCTGCAGGGGAAGCACCAGTGCACTGAGCCCTCTCCGCCAGCAGGAGGTACGCGGAGCCGGCCACCACCCCGGACAGACTCCCCTGTGTCAGCATCAACGGGAATCCAGAAAGGAAGGGTGGGCCTCACTCCTCGCTGCATCGTCATCCTCCCGGCACTGACAGCCAGGTTCACTGCAAGGAATGAGGGCCAGTAAGCAGGTGTCAGTGGGGTTCCCCCAAGCCCTCAAGTTCGGTGAGACCAGCTCTGAACGCCTCCTATAGCCCCATCTTGCCTCTCTCTCCTTTGAAGGCCTTACTTTTTCTGCTTCAGAATTGCACGCTAGAAAAGTATTTTTTAACCACATCAAACCCCTCAATACTAGAAATCTGTGCAATTTAGGTGAAAAAACTCGACACATTTGCATGAAATCTCACACAGGCCAAAAACCTTCAAACACATCTCACAAGGCTCCCCATTCTCTAGGATGAACTAGGGGCAGAGACCTGTGCTGGTGACGAATTGGTGCCCAGTGCCTTGGGACGCGCCACATAAAAGCGAGTGAACCACCCAGGACGGGTGTGCCGCACCAACCCGTCCAGGCCGGCAGAGGCTTGCCCGTGCCCAGGCAGTGAACAGCACCCAGCGCCTGGCCTCCCCAGTGCCTCAAGAGCCAGGGCACAGAAGGTGGGCTCGGGACAGGGAAGCTCCGGCTAACATAGGCACTCCTCCTCCACCAGCTCTTAGGAAAGCCTGTGCACACCCTTACTGGGCGTGCATGTTGCCATACATGACAGTTTCTGACGTCTGTAGGGCGCACACATGCACTGTCCCCTCTGCTTACACCAAAACCTGACCGCCAGTTACATATGTCTGTTTTCATGCTAAGATACATTGCTGCCTCTTAGTAAGTGTATTCTAAAGATAGAAGCTATTGTTTCCCTCAAACCAGCCTACTGAGATAGGAGTTTATTTTGCTTTGCTTTTTAATCACTAAAAGAATTGCAAGACCCACGGGGAAAAGCAATTTACCTTGCTTAGTATTACTCAGTCAATAGGCCAAAGTGGGGGCCAGACCCAGGGGCCTTTTAAATTGCTGGGCTTTACCCATTGGACATTCTGCCTTCCTATGGAGAGACTGGTGGCCCTCTGATGAGCCGTGGGGCTGACATTTGACAAAGGGAAATTCAAAGAATAAATCACAAAACAAAATCTTTTGCCAATAACAGTCATTCCAGTAAAACCTGCAGCGTCCGCCTGCATTGCCTTGGAGAAGGGCCACCCCAGGGGCTCTCTGCACCGGTGGTGAGCTCTGCCCTCGCCCGTCCCACTGCCAGGCCTCACTGCGCAGCCCAGCTGGGGAAGACGGGCTGCGGTTTCTACAGCTCAGGGCTTTCCCCAAACAGCAGTCACACGGGGTGGTGCTGGGAGCCCCCCCTCCAGTGGCCAGCGGTGCTTTAACTATGCTCCACTTGCTACCAACACTGCAGGTCTATGCTGGCCTCGTCTAATGCACTGTGTTCCAATTCTCCGGCTCAGTGACAGAAATGTGGTGCCAGGACGGTTATTCCCCACATTAAACAAAACCAAAACGGCAAAAAAATTTAGAGTAAGACATTGGCTGGTGAAGATTATTCACTTTCAAAAAGCTTCATCAAATGACTCATTAAGGAGGATTTGCCTTACTCATGTAAAGAAGAACTAATTTACAAATTTATACACAACCTTTAAAGCCCCTGCAAAGTGACAGACATATGCAAATTAAGGTGGGGACACTATCCAGGAGGTAACAGGAATAATAAAAATGAATAAGCTAAGGGTTTTATCCATATGGTGTAGAGATTCGGCTCTGCAGGGAGGGGAAGTCAAAGGTCAACCCTCAGGTCCGACCACTTCCTGGGGATCCCGGTCCCTACCCTCCATTTCTGCTCACCTGGCTTCACCAAAGTGTGAATCATCACTTGTATAAGGTCCATGGGATCTGCCCCTACGAAATGTGCATCATTTGAAATCCTGGGCCTCTAGGATAATTGGGGATTTGTCAATATAACCATTTCAGGAAAAATGAAGTCTGTTCTGTATTCCAAGCCCTGCTTTCTTTTTCTTTTCTTTTTCCTGCTTTCTTAAACAGACTACAATCATGTCTATGACCCAGCATCATCTCTGTGCCGTCTCTGATCCCCAGAGTCACCTCTGCTCCCCTGTGTCTTACGGCCCACACTGGGGCAGCTGCTCAGGCCCACTGTGTTGCCCCCAAATCCACATGGCCCAGGTCCTCAGGACCTTCTTTTCCCCACAGCATCTTCCTTTCTCACTGCTGGAGGTCCCTTTGGTCCTGGGACTCCTCATGCTCCCCTCCCTCCCTGCACCAAACGCTCCAGCTGTGTCTCACACCCCACCACACAGTGCACACACTGAGCTTATACAGAAGGCCCCGAAGCACCTTCCTAGATGTCTCTCCACCAACCCTCTTGGAGCCAGCTAAGCTTTGCTCTCCCTCAAGAGCACCCAGACCCCAGGCCCTTTCCTTTGCTCACTCCTCATATCTACAAGTAGACTCTAAGCATCTTTCAGGTCTCAAGGCAAACACCACCACTGGAGAAAGACATCCCTTGGAGCCGGCAGAGCGAGTGTCTGCCCCTGGAGCCCCAGAGCCCACGCAGCTCTGCCCTCCTGTGGAAGTGAAGCTGCAGAGGCAGCCAGAGCTGTGCACAGAGCTTGTCTTCCCCTCTCAGCTGTGTGCCCGCGGTAGCCTGTCTGGGCTCTGGCTTTCTCTTTTGCACAAGGGGATCGGATGCACACAGCGTCAAGGTGGAGAGCAGTTGGCACAGTGAACCATCAGACGCCAGCCTGAAATCAGTGTCTCTCATGAGCGCACCCTTCAATCTGACACATCAGCCGTGGTTCTCAAGCCGAGCTGTGTGCCATGATAAACCGTGAGAATACTGACACAGCAGGGAATGCAGATGCCAGGCCCCGTCTAGAGGTGCGCTCCATGCTTTAGGGTACGGCTGGGCATCATCAAGAGGAAGGTGAATCCTGACACAATGCCAGGGTAGAGGACATTGGTACAAACAGCTCCCTGGCCATTTCCAGATCCCCTTGGATCCTCAGAGCCCAGTTCATGCAGGCAGAAAGGGCGAACAAACACGGAAACCCTCTGCAACGCAGAGGGGGATTGAGTGGGTTTCTTGCCTTCTGCTCTTCTCAGGGCTGTACACAGGCCTACCTGCTACACATCCCTCTCCCCTTCCACGTCACAGCTGAGAAATATAAACCCAGGAGCTGCCGTGGAAAACAGTGCAGCAGCTCCTCAATGAGAAAGAATCACCACACAATCCAGCAATTCCACTCTGAGGCTTACACCTCAAAGAATGGAAAACAGTGTTCAAGTAACGGCTCATGCAGGAATGGTAAGACAAGCTCCGTGCACAAGGGCCAAAAGGAGGGCACAGCCAAGTGTCTGCCAGTGGTTGAATGTATAAACAGACTGGGTGTGTACACAATGGAAGGTTAGCTTAAAAGCAGAGAGACTTCAACATCATCCACCACATCAACAAAAAGAAGGACAAAAACCACATGATCATCTCCAGAGATGCTGAAAAAGCATTTGACAAAATTGAACACTCATTCATGATAAAAACTCTCAACAAAATGGGTACAGAGGACAAATACCTCAACATAATAAAGGCCATATATGACAAACCCACAGCCAACATCATACTTAACAGCAAGAAGTTGAAAGCTTTTCCTTTAAGATTGGGAACAAGACAAGGATGCCCACTCTCTCCACTTCTATTCAACATAGTACTGGAGGTCCTAGCCACGGCAATCAGACAACACAAAGAAATAAAAGGCATCCAGATTGGCAAGGAAGAAGTTAAACTGTCCCTGTTTGCAGATGACATGATATTGTACATAAAAACCCAAAAGAATCCACTCCAAAACTACTAGAATAGCTGAATTCAGCAAAGTTGTGGGAAACAAAATTAATACGCAGAAATCCATGGCATTCCTATATACAAACAAAGAACTAGCAGAAAGATAAATCAGGAAAACAATTCCATTCACAGTTGCAACAAAAAGAATAAAATACCTAGGAATAACCTAACCAAGGAAGTGAAAGACCTGTACCCTAAAAACTACAAGACACTCCTAAGAGAAATGAAAGAGGACACTAACAAATGGAAATTCATCCCATGCTCTTGACTAGGAAGAATTAATATTGTCAAAATGACTATCCTGCCTAAAGCAATCTACACATTCAATGCAATCCCTATCAAAATACCAACAGCATTCTTCAATGAACTGGAACAAACAGTTCTAAAACTCATATGGAACCACAAAAGACCCCGAAGAGCCAAAGCAATCCTGAGAAGGAAGAATAAAGCTGGGGGCATGATGCTCTCCAACCTCAAGCTCTACTACAAAGTCACAGTCATCAAGACAATTTGGTAGTGGCACAAGAACAGACCCACACACCAGTGGAACAGAATAGAGAGTCCAGATATTAACCCAAATGTATATGGTCAATTAATATACAATAAAGGAGCCTATTCAACAGCCGGTGTTGGCAAAATTGGACAGCTATATGTAAAAGAATGAAACTGGATCATCGTCTAACCCCATACACAAAAGTAAATTCAAAATGGATCAAAGACCTGAATGTAAGTCATGAAACCATAAAACTCTTAGAAAAAAATATAGGCAAAAATCTCTTGGACATAAACATGAGCAACTTCTTCAAGAACATACCTCCCCAGGCAAGGGAAACAAAAGCAAAAATGAACAAATAGGACTATATCAAGCTGAAAAGCTTCTGTACAGCAAAGGACATCATCATTAGAACAAAAAGGCATCCTACAGTATGGGAGAATATATTCATAAGTGACATATCTGATAAAGGGTTGATATCCAAAATATATAAAGAGCTCATGCACCTCAATAAACAAAAAGCAAATAATCCAATTAAAAAATGGGCAGAGGATCTGAACAGACACTTCTCCAAAAAACAAATTCAGATGGCCAACAAGCACATGAAAAGATGCTTCACATTGCTAATCAACAGAGAAATGCAAATTAAAACCACAATGAGATATCACCTCACACCAGTTAGGATGGCCACCATCCAAAGGACAAACAAGAACAAATGTTGGCGAGGATGTGGAGAAAGGGGAACCCTCCTACACTGCTGGTGGGAATGTAAATTAGTTCAAACATTGTGGAAACAGTATGGATGTTCCTCAAAAAACTCAAAATAGAAATACCATTTGACCCAGGAATTCCACTCCAAGTATTTACCCTAAGAATGCAGGAGCCCAGTTTGAAAAAGACATATGCACCCCTATGTTTATCGCAGCACTATTTAAAAAAGCCAAGAAATGGAAGCAATCTAAATGTCCATCAGTAGATGAATGGATAAAGAAGTAGTACATACACACAATGGAATATTATTCAGCCATAAGAAGAAAACAAATTCTACAACTTGCAACAACATGGATGGAGCTAGAGGGGATTATGGTCAGTGAAATAAGGCAGGTGGAGAAAGACAAGTATCAAATGATTTCACTCATCTGTGGAGTATAAGAACAAAACAAAAACTGAAGGAACAGAACAGCAGCAGACTCACAGAACCCAAGAATGGACTAACAGTTACCAAAGGGAAAGGGACTGGGGAGGATGGGTGGGAAGGGAGGGATATGGGGGGAAAAGGGGCATTACGATTAGCACACATAATGTAGGGGGCGGGCACAGGGAAGGCAGTACAATACAGAGAAGACAAGTAGTGATTCGATAGCATCTTACTACACTGAAGGACAGTGACTGTAATGGGGTATGTGGTGGGGACTTGATAATGGGGGAGTCTAGTAACCATAATGTTGCTCATGTAATTGTAAATTAATGGTACCAATAAAAAAAAAGCAGTGAGACTCTTTAATTTTTACTGAATCTATCATTATACAATACTATATTTATTTCATTTGTACAACACAGGATTCAACAATCACACACATTTGTAAGTGCTGACCACACAATGTGCAGTCCCCATCTGTCAGGTATCACATATGATTGACCGCACTCCCTGTGTTGTGCCTCCACCCCAATGACTGATTTACCTTGAAACTGGAAGTTTGTCCCTCTTTATCCCCTTCCCCTTCCTCACCCATCCCCCAACTCCCCTCCCCTATAGTAACCAAGAGTCTTTTCTGTTTGAGTCTACTGCTGTTTGATTCATTTTGTTTTGTTTTTAAATTCCAGAAATAAGTGATATCATACAGTATTTATCTTTCTCCACCTGGTTTGTTTCACCGAGCATAATACCGTCTAGGCCCATCCATGTTGTTGCAAATGGCAGGATTTCTTTTTATTGCTGAATAATATTCCATTATGTATAAATATCACCTCTTCTTTATCCATTCATCTACTGATGGACACTTAGGTTGCTTCCATGTCTTGGCTATTGTAAATAGTGCTGCGATAAACATAGGGGTGCATATGTCTTTTTCAAACTGGGCTCCTGCATTCTTAGGGTAAATACTTGGAGTGGAATTCCTGGGTCAAATGGTATTTCTATTTTGAGTTTTTTGAGGAACCTCCATACTGCTTTCCACAATGGTTGAACTAGTTTACATTCCCACCAGCAGCGTAGGCGGGTTCCCCTTTCTCCTAATCCTTGCCAGCATTTGTTGTTTCTATTCTTTTCTATGTTGGCCATCCTAACTGGTGTGAGGTGATATCTCATTGTGGTTTTAATTTGCATTTCTCTGATGATTAGCGATGTGGAGCATCTTTTCATGTGCCTGTTGGCCATCCGAATTTCTTCTTTGGAAAACTGTCTGTTCATATCCTCCACTCATTTGGGTGTTGAGGCATATAAGTTCTTTATATATTTTGGATGTTAACCCCTTGTCAGATGTGTCATTTACAAATATATTCTCCCATACTGTAGGATGCCTTTTTGTTCTGCTGATAGTGTCCTTTGCTGTACAGAATCTTTTTAGCATGATGTAGTCCCACTTGTTCGTTTTTTATTTTGTTTCCCTTGCCCAACGAGAGACGTTCAGGAAAAAGTTGCTCATGTTCATATTGAAGAGATTTTCGCCTATATTTTCTTCTAAGAGTTTTATGGTTTCATGATTTACATTCAGGTCTTTGATCCATTTTGAGTTTACTTTGTGTATGGGGTTAGACAATGATCCAGTTTCATTCTCTTGCATATAGCTGTCCATTTTTGCCAACACCAGTTGTTGAAGAGACTGTCATTTCCCCATTGTATATCCATGGCTCTTTTATCGTATATTAATTGACTATATGTGGTTGGGTTTATATCTGGGCTCTCTAGTCTATTTCATTGCTTTGCGGGTCGGTTCTTGTGCCAGTACCAAATTGTCTTGATTACTGTGGATTTGTAGTAGAGCTTGAAGTCAAAGAGTGTAATTCCTCCCATTTTATTCTTCTTTCTCAGGATTGCTTTGGCCCTTCAGGGTGTTTTGTGGTTCCATATGAATTTTAGAACTATTTGCTCTAGTTCATTGAAGAATGCTGTTGGTATTTTGATAGGGATTGCATTGAATCAGTAGATTGCTCTAGACAGGATGGCCGTTTTGAAAATATCAATTCTTCCTGTCCATGAGCATGGGATGTGTTTCCATTTATTGGTAAATTCTTTAATTTCTCTGATGAGTGTCTTGTAGTTTTCAGAGTATAGGTCTTTCACTTCCTTGGTTAGGTTATTCCTAGGTATTTTATTCTTTTTGATGCAATTGTGAATGGAATTGTTTTCCTCATTTCTCTTTCTGCTAGTTCATCATTAGTGTATAGGAATGCAATGGATTTCTGTGTGTTAATTTTGTATCCTGCAAGTTTTCTGAATTCAGATATTAGTTCTAGTAGTTTGGGAGTGGATTCTTTAGGGTTTTTTATGTACAATATCATGTCATCTGCAAACAGGGATAGTTTGACTTCTTCCTTGCCATTATGGATGCCTTTTATTTCTTTGTGTTGTCTGATTGCCGTGGCTAGGACCTCCAGAACTATGTTAAATAAAAGTGGAGAGAGTGGGCATCCTTGTCTTGTTCCTGGTCTTAAAGGAAAAGCTTTCAGCTTTTTGCTGTTAAGTATAATGTTCGCTGTGGGTTTGTCATATATGGCCTTTATTATGTTGAGGTCTTGCCCTCTATACCCATTTTGTTGAGAGTTTTTATCATGAATAGATGTTGAATATTGTCAAATGCTTTTCAGCATCTATGGGGATGATCATGTGGTTTTTGTCATTCTTTTTGTTGATGTGGTGGATGATGTTGATGGATTTTCTAATGTTGTACCATTCTTGCATCTCGGGGATGAATCCCACTTGATCATGATGGATGATCTTTTTAATGTATTTTTGAATTTAGCTTGCTAATATTTTGTTGAGTATTTTTGCATCTATGTTCATCAGGGATATTGGTCTGTAATTTACTTTTTTTTGTGGTGTCTTTGCCTGGTTTTGGTATTACAGTGATGTTGGCCTCATAGAATCAGTTTGGGAGTATTCCTTCATCTTCTAATTTTTGGAAACTTTAAGTAGATTGGGTATCAAGTCTTCAGTAAATATTTGATAAAATTCAGCAGTGAAACCATCTGGTCCAGGCATTCTTATGTAGTTTTTTCATTACCAATTCAATTTTGTTGCTGGTAATTGGTCTATTCAGATTTTCTGTTTCTTCCTGGGTCAGCCTTGGAAGGATGTATTTTTCTAGAAAGCTGTCCATTTCTTCTAGGTTATCCAGTTTGTTAGCATATAATTTTGCATAGTATTCTCTAATAATTCTTTGAATTTCTGTGGAGTCCATAGTGATTTTTCGTTTCTCATTTCTGATTCTGTTTATGTGTGTAGATTCTCTTTTTTTCTTGATAAGTCTGGCTAGGGGTTTATCTATTTTGTTTATTTTCTCAAAGAACCAAGTCCTGCTTTCATTGATTCTTTGTATTGTTTTGTTCTTCTCAATTTTCTTTATTTCTGCTCTAATCTTTACTATGTCCCTCCTTCTACTGAGTTTGGGCCTTATTTGTACTTCCTTTTCTAGTTTCGTTAATTGTGAGTTTAGACTTGTCATTTGGGATTGTTCTTCTTTCCTTAGGTAGCCCTGTATTGCAATATACTTCCCTTTTAGCACAGCCTTTGCTGCATGTCACTGATTTTGTGGTGTTGAATTATTGTTGCCATTTGTCTCCATATATTGCTTGATCTCTGTTTTTATTTGGTTATTGATGCACTGGTTATTTAGGAGCATGTTGTTAAGCCCCATGTGTTTGTAGGCTTCTTCATTTTCTTTGTGTAATTTATTTCTAGTTTCATGCCTTTGCTTTCTGATAAGCTGGTTGGTACAATCTCAAACTTTTTGAATTCACTGAGGCTCTTTTTGTAGCCTAGTGTATGATCTGTTCTTGAAAATTTTCCATATGCACTTGAGAAGAATATGTATCCTGTTGCTTTTGCGTGTAGAGTTCTGTAGATGTCCGTTAGGTCCATCTGTTTTAATATGTTTTTCAGTGCCTCTGTCTCTTTACTTATTTTCTGTCTGGTTGATCTGTCCTTTGGAGTGAGTGGTGTGTTGAAGTCTCCTAAAATGAATGCATTGCATTCTATTTCCCCCTTTAATTCTGTTAGTAGTTGTTTCACATATGTAGGTGATCTTGTGTTGGGTGAATAGATATTTATAATGGTTATATCCTCTTGTTGGACTGACCCCTTTATCATTATGTAATCTCCTTCTTTGTCTCTTGTTACTTTCTTTGTTTTGAAGTCTATTTTGTCTGATACAAGCACTGCAACTCCTGCTTTTTTCTCCCTATTAGTTGCATGTAATATCTTTTTCCATGCCTTTACTTTCAGTCTATGTATGTCTTTGGGTTTGAAGTGAGTCTCTTCTAGGCAGCATATAGTTGGGTCTTGTTTTTTTATCCATTCAATGACTCTATGTCTTTTGATTGGTGCATTCAGACTATTTACATTTAGGGTGATTATTGATAGGTAAGTACTTATTGCCATTGAAGGTTTTAGACTCATGGTTACCAATGGTTCAAGGGTAACTCCATTACTATCTAACAGTCTAATTTAACTCACTTAGCATGCTATTTCAAACACAACCTAAAGGTTCTTTTTATTTTTTCCTCCTTTTTCATCCTCTACCATTCTTTATATGCTAGGTATCATATTCTGTAGTCTTTTGTCTATCCCTTGATTTACTTCAGGGGTAGTTGATTTGATTTTGCATCTCCTTAGTAATTAATTGTTCTACTTTGCTGTGGTTTAATTTCCCCTGGTGACAGCTATTTAGCCTTAGGAATACTTCCATCCATAGCAGTCCCTCCAAAATGCATTGTAGAGGTGGTTTGTGGGAGGTAAATCCTCTCAGCTTTTGCTAATCTGAAAATTGTTTAATCCCTCCTTCAAATTTACATGATATCCTTGCCGGGTAGAGTATTCTTGGTTCGAGGCCCTTTTATTTCATTGCATTAAATATATCACACCACCCTTCTGGCCTGTAAGGTTTCTGTCGAGAAATCTGATGATAGCCTGATGGGTTTTCCTTTGTATTTGATCTTCTATCTCTCTCTAGCTGCTTTTAAATGTCTGTCTTTGTCCTTGATCCTTGCCATTTTAATTATTATATGTCTTGATGTTGTCTTCCTTGGGTCCCTTGTGTTGGGAGATCTGTACATCTCCATGTCCTGAGAGACTACCTCCTTCCCCAGACTGGGGAAGTTTTCAGCAATTACCTCCTCAGTAACACTTTCTATCCCTTTTTCTCTCTCTTCTTCTTCTGGTACCCCTATAATGTGAATATTGTTCCATTTGGATTGGTCACACAGTTCTCTCAATATTCTTTCATTCTAGAGATTCTTTTTTCTCTCTGTGCCTCAGCT
Organism: Phataginus tricuspis; assembly: GCA_029783875.1. Classification (NCBI taxonomy): domain Eukaryota; kingdom Metazoa; phylum Chordata; class Mammalia; order Pholidota; family Manidae; genus Phataginus; species Phataginus tricuspis. The sequence continues at coordinate 25,314,279 of JAQQAC010002629.1, read as the reverse complement.
TCTTTGTATTCCTCTTCTCTAATTTATATTCCATTTACCATCTCTTTTACTACATCTAGTCTGCTTTTAAATCCCTCTGCTGTATGTTTCACTTCAGATATGGAATTTCTTAATGGTTGTATCTCCATCTTAAATTCGTTCCTGAGTTCTTGAATATTTTTCTGTACCTCAATGAGCATGTTTAGGATTTTTATTTTGAACTCTCTTTCAGGAAGACTGGTGAGTTCAGTTTCATTTGGCCCTTTTTATGGGGTTTGTGAGATAATGGTCTGAACCAGGTTCCTCTGATGTTTCATATTTCTATGTGGTGTACTCTAGTGTTCAGAAGCTCCAGTCTCTTGAACTGCACAGCCCCTGGAGTGAGGTTGGGGGTCGCAGGGGAGTGGCAGTGGTGCCTGCGGGGAGGAAAGAGCTGTTTCCTGATTCCTGGCTGCAGTGACTCTCTCCAGTGTCAGAGCCAGTGGGCGGAGCACATGGGTGTAAGCCTGTGTGCTTTGTGTATCTACCTGTTGTAGGTGGGGCCTCCCTCTGGCTGACCTGATGCCAGCACAGTGACGGTCAGTTTGCGAGCCAGTGCTGGCAGGCCAGGAGGAAGGCACAGCAGGCTGCGTGTCACAGTGGGGGGCCTCGGAGCTGAGTAGCCAGCCAGGGGTATGGAGCACCTGAATATTCTCAAAATTCCCAAACTGCTGCGCAGAGCGCGCCCAGGGGGCAGAGTGTACCCAGGCAACCTTGTCCACCTACCCCTTCTCCCGCGCAGCAAGCTCCGTGCAAACCCTGCCCCTTCAGCAGCCCTCTTGCTGCTAGGAATCCTCTCAGACCACCCACCTTTCCTTTGTCCCACAGAGGCCGGATGTGGATCCCCGTCCTCCACAAATGGTCGGAATCCCAGTCTCTCAAGCACTCCGCCTGTCCCAGCTCCCCAACCCCACCAACCTCCAGAGCACCACACAATATAGGTTTGTGCTCCAAAGCAGATCTCCAAGGCTGGACGTTCAGCAGTTCTAGGCTTCCACCCCCTCCCTGCTCTGCTTCTCTTCCTCTCACTGGTGAGCTGGGGTTGGGGAAGGGCTTGGGTTCCACTGGATCAAGGCTTTGGTACATTACCCTGTTTCGTGAGGTCTGCTCTATTCTCCAGGTGTATGAAGTCTGGTGTAGCCTTCTTTCCTGTTGCTATTTTAGGGTTGGTTGTATTAACTATATTTTCATACTCTATGTGGTTTTGGGAGGAGTTCTCTGTCTCACCTCTCACGCCGCCATCTTGAATCCCTGCTCACCAGCCCATTTGTTCATTTTTATTTTGTTTCCCTTGCCCGAGGAGATGTGTTTAGGGAAAGATTCCTCATGCTTACGTTCAAAAGATTTTTGCCTATGTTTTCTTTAGAGTTTTATAATTTCATGTCTTATATTTAGGTCTTTAATCCATTTTGAGTTTATTTTTGCATATGGTGTAAGACAGTAATCCAGTTTCACTGTCTTGCATGCAGCTGTCCAGTTTTCCCAACACCATTTACTGAAGAGGCTGTCTTCTCCCCATTGAATAGTCTTGCCTCCTTTATCATGGAGTAATTGACCATATGAATGTGGGCTTATTTCTAGGCTCTGTGTTCCATTCGCTGATTTATGTATCTGTTTTGTACCAGTACCATACTGTTTTGAATACTAAGATTTGAAATATAATTTGAAATCACAGCATGTGACACCTCCATCTTTGCTCTTCTTTCTCAAGATAAAAGCCATGAAATTCTAATGCATCCATGTTATCCATGGATGAAACTTGAAGCCAGAATAAGCCAGATACAAAAGGACAAATATTGTGTGAACCCACGTCATGAACTCCCTAGATCAGTCAAGTTCATACAGACAGAAAGGAGAACAGAGTTGTCAGGGGCTGGGGAGAGTAGTGGGGGGTGACAGCACAGTGAATGTGGGGTGCCTCTGGGGTGGGTGAGGAGGTTCT
>JAQQAC010002629.1:25189503-25312309 GCA_029783875.1 Phataginus tricuspis | reverse complement strand
TGGGGTGGGTGAGGAGGTTCTGGAACCAACACAGCACAGTGAATGTGTTAAGTGTCACAGAGTCGGGCCCTAATGGCTAAAACAGTGGACTGTACAGTATGTGTATTTTGCCAGAACGAGAAATAATAAAAACCCAAGAGCGGACCTGGCTAGAGCTGTCACAAGAGGAGCCGGCTGATTGGAGGACCTCGCCCCCCAGACAAGGCAGCAAGATCTAGGCCCTGAGCTGTGATGTCTTGTTCCTTAGGCCTTTTAGGTTTCATTATTAAACTCTGTGACTCTCTGTAAGAGTTCAATGCCGAAATAACCAAACTGCCAATTCTGAATAGGTGACGTAGTTTTGATTTAACAATGCTAAAGGAAACCGAGAAGCATCCCACCAGTGCTGCCCTGGCCGGCGCCTGACCTTGGAGGGCTGCTATGATGCCGGGTCAGCTCCATGAACAGTACGAACAGCAGAGGATGCTTCTGGCCTGGACTTACATCATGAGGGGTGTTTTGGATAAAAGCAGAGTTGTGATTTATAGAAAACACCATCTCTAAAGTCTAGGTGACTCTATCCCACCCACCATGGGTAGAGGAGAATGAGCAAACATCAAATTTAAACAATAATAATAAACAATGAGACAAGCCACTGTTTTAGGAAAGCTCACTGGTTGCGCCTTATGATCGATCGGCCTTGATGGGATTCGTTCATCACTTGAAATCAGTGCTGTTTTCAAAGTGAAGCCAGACAAGGAAAGACACAGCTGCCTCTTGGGTACATGGATCAGAAGGTATCTGCCCAGACCCGACCTCTAATCAAGTGCAACACCATCCTTCAAGCAGATACTACTTTTAGGACAAAAAGCCTTATTCCAAGCTTAGCACAGAGCAAAGGAGGGACCTAAGCAGAGAAGTAGCAGCCCACTTGCCCTCAAAATCACACCTTTCCTAACCTCGCCCGGCACAGTGCACCTGCACTGATCTTAGCAGAACATCTCCAATGTGACTACTACAATAAGGGCTTAAGAATTAAATCAAGCTAACTACCTTAAAGTCCAATTTGTGAAAAGGTACTTATGTATATTCAGTTTTACAATATGCATCTCCCAGCAATGGAAACTAAATATGGACATTATTTGATATATTGTGTGACAGGTATAATTTTTTTTATTTCAAACCACTATAAGAAAAAAATAGATCCTGTTGATTACATAATCAAGAAATATACATTAAAGGTCTTCATTTATAAACTAAAGACATACTGCAATAATCATGGGTGACTTCAATTATGTTACCTAAGCCATACAGACAAATAACAGACCACTGGGCAAATAATTTCTGTGACTAAATCAGAGAGCCAGCAGGGCACATGGTCGTGAGCCAAGCTTCAGCTCTCCTGCTGTTTATTCAAAATACACACCAATTTTGGCAATCCAGGGGGATATATTATCAATTGGGGCCCAAACAACAAGAAATGGGACACTGCTGTTTCAGGTTAGATTTGCTCTGGGTCACTGAGGACATTTGGAGCCAATGGACTGTTATTTTGAAGTCACTCTGAGCACCTGATCACCGTGAGTCTTGGTTGATGCCTGTACATGCCTGTAGGTCGATGCCTGGGGAGCACCCCCAGCTCCCGTACCATCAGAGAAACCTCCGCAGGGCAGGCCAAACATGCACAGACAAGGGGACCCGCCCTCACGGGAGATGCAGGTGTCTGCTGGCCCTGTGGCCCCCTTTGGGGGGGTACCCCCTAAAACTGAAGTGCATCATTGCAGCAGGCTGTTCCCATCACAGAGGTCCTGGCCCAGGTCAGGGGTCAGGGCCCAATGCCTTAGCTGGAGAAATGTATCTGACGTCTGCTTCTCTCGTGATGTGTCATGTCGTCAGGGTGCTATGAAGGGCGTCTGGGCAGCAAGCATGGCCCTTTCCCCTCACTTCATTGGGTCTGCGGACAGGAGAACATCGTGGGAAGCAGTCTCCTGCCAGCCTCTCTCTGAGACCGTTTTTATTGAAACCACCTGTGCTCAGCTCAGTCCAGAGGCCTGCCAAGTGTGTGACCTGCCTGCAGAAGCACAGTGGGAAACGGGGGGCCTCGGAACCCTCCCAGGGACCTGCAAACCGTGCCACAGGCTGTGAGGCTTGTGGTCCTCAGGGCAGGACAGACAGAGCAGTGCCGTGGCCTGCGTGCAGGGCGCCTCCCCGCATCCCCTGCCTGGCGCCCACCCCAACATTCCCCAGGGATGTGCTTTGCCGGCTGCATCTCCTCTGGGAAGTGGTCCACCCCACTGCTTGATGGGTCCTGAAAGCAACATGTAGACGAATGTGGTAGCTCATTCCTGGCGATGTCAGCTGGCGCAGCTGCAGCCTGAGGACAGTCCCCCTGTCATATCCCACGGGGCTGGCACAAGCCCCTCAGAAGGCAGTAAGCCATTCCCGAAGCCACAGTGGCTGGGGAACACCTGCATCCCCTGGGAGCTTGGTAAGTCCTGTGCCGGGTGAACAGGGGCCAGCAGCTGGGGAGCAGCCCGAAGGGCCCAGCTCTGCGGCGCACCAGCTCTGGAAGAGCTCCATGCGATTTCCTCCCATTCTGTCACGTGCACTTGTCTCAGTTGGAGCTACCAAGTGTCCCCAGCCCCTGAGACCACTTCCAGTAAGCCCTGTGGCTTCTCAGGGACACTGGCGGGAATGAAACACTGCATACAAATGGACCCCAGGGCCACAAGGGCTCTCACCTCCTGTAGCTCAGATCAATGGTACAGCAGCTGGACCAAGGAACACCTTAAAAAGTGCCTTTTATTAAGGAGACTATATTTTTTCTACCGATATTCAAGTTCCCATGTCAAATATTGACCGTCCATGCATTATGTTCTCTTCTGAGCCTTTGTGCTGGGCAGAGTGACATCACCAAATGTGGCCTGTCCAGTGTGACCTTTCCTTGTGCCCACATTTTATCGTGAGCATTTCTGGGCAGGAAACCTTGGGTTTTTAGGTTACAAAGTGAAATGCATATATCTTCAGTCGTAAAGCGTGGCAATACATGCCGGCTCCTGGGCGTTCTGCCATGTGCAGGTGAGAGATGGTGGTGCCCCACGAGTGGGCGGCACCCAGAGAGGGTGCTCATCCTCTCCCGAGACTTTACCACCTGCTTCAGTAAAAATATTTCCCTTTAGTATAAGCCACCAAGCCTGAGAGCAAGAAGCAGTCCGTAGGTGCAAAAACAGCTGAAGAGCAGATATATAAAAGCATCACGATGCTGGGAACCCATCCAGGGGAAGATCAACGTATCCCCAATGTGTACTCCTTCCTAATAGATCAGTATTACCAAAATGATCAAAAGTAAGCACCATGTCCACTGTGTGGATGCAGAGGACACTCAGATGGAGACCCCCGAGGCCTGGAAAGTACCCAAGTAACCAGGCATTTGATAAATCAGCATGTTAAGCTTTCCTTTTTACAAGCTGTCACTGCTCTTACAGGAAGGACAGAAGCCATCAGGCCTCAGCTCAGTGACTTCACCTGCGTCTTCTCGAGGGGTTTCCTGGTGTCTTCCTGCCCCTCGATCGCGCCTCGGCTGCTCTCTCCCCGCCGTCGGCCGTCTGCATCACTGGGGTGGGTGGGCGGCCTTTGCACACATGCTCAAAGAGCTGCCCCCCAGGTCCTCCCGGCTCTGCCCACTCCAGGGGTGTGGGTCTCCGCAAGGCTGTCCCAGGGTCCGCCCTCCCCTGTGGCCAGGCGTGGAGCCAAGCGGGGTCTGATGAAAGGCCTTCCTCAGAGGGAGGCCAAGCAGCTCACGGAAAACTGGGCGTGCGGGTGGAGCTCCGCTTCACACCCCTCACCTAGGGTTCATCTCTACAGTTTCACTCCCCAAATGCCCGCACTTAGCTAATCTCAGCCTGTGAGGGGTAGGAGGAATCTGGTGTGCAAAGAAGGAACTTAAGAGCTCTGTCAACACTCATCTCTGGGACCAGTCCCTGCGGCCAGGCTGTGAGGAACTCAAGGGACAAACCCTCCTGAGCCAGGGCGGCCGCCCACCGAGGCCAGCCTGCCGGCAGCAGGGAAACCAGGCTCCCACACTGTGCACTCTCCTGTGACTCCCTCAGGGGGCGACAGAATGACCCAGGCCATGAGAGCAGAGGCCTCCGGAAGGCCCCTAAGGGACACTGCTTCTGTCTCTGCCAGCCTGCGCATGGCTGGGTTGTGCCCCCGCGCCCAGCCCTGTGTCGGGTAAGCACTGTCACTTCTAGCCTGCCAGTTATCTCTGTCCCCTCTGAGACATGTGCAGCCTGGTATTGCAGTTTGCAGCTGTCCTCTACTGAGTGAGGACAACGGAGGTGAGCAGTAAGGCACCAGCCGCCCTGGGACGTGGGCATGAGTGGGAGATGTGCTGCTTTGAATAACTGATTTCAGTGTGGTAACTGCAGGCCTACCTTTCCCACCCTGACCCATACATCAGAGAGATTTGTATTGACGATAAAGGTTGCAAAACACCCTCCAGAATCCAGATAGGCCAAACCGACACACTTAGCAACCTTGTGTCAAAGCCCTGGACGGCATGTGCCCGGTACGTCCCTGGGGGGCAGGCACAGCTCTGGAGATCCACGTTCAGAACAGCCGTCAAGGAAAACAAAAACTCAGCAGAGCCTCTCTGCTGCAGGTAGGTGAGGAGGGGAGAAAACAGCAGGCAGAACCCTCAGACACTGAAACTCTGGGAACGCAAACACAGGCCAGGCATCCGTGTGGCTTCCTGACAGGGCCCCAGACAAGGAGAAGGAGCCCGCCTGGGGGCAGGGTGCTGTAGGCAACAGCATGTTTGGGCCTCCAAAGGGTTAGTTAGCTAGTTGGGGCAATGACCTAGAGAGGAAACCTCGCTTAGTTTGGCCCAAACTTGTTAAACATCCTAGAGAGGCAGGACACGGAAGATGGTGTTCATGGGGCCGCCCTCCCAGCGTCCGGGCCAGGTGTGCAAGGACATCTCCACAAATGCAGGGCCTTTGCTAAGCACTCTCCTCAGAAACCACCCAGCTCAGTTAACGTGCTGGACTGAGCCTGTGTGTACAGGAGCAGCGTGGCCTCCGCTGGCCTGGTTTGGGGGAGCGCTCTGCAGGCCACAGGAGCACTGCGGACGGAGGAGGGGCAGGCAACCCACCCTGGAGGGTGGGCTCGCCGGCATCCACGCGTTGCCCTGCGCTGCCGCCCTGGGGCACGGCCCTCTCCCCAGGTTAGTCGTTTGGTGGAAACCTGCTGAGGGAGCAGGAAGGAGCCGGCAGCCCTGAGCACAGAGGGCAAGGGGAGCGACTGCGTATGCTCGTGCACACACCACACATACCGCGAACACATGCACCCTCAGACACCCCCACACACATTCACCACACACACACCCTGAACACACCCCCCACACAGACACACACATGCACACATATGCCCAGGCAAGTGTGTACAGACATGCAACCGTGAGTCCCTCAGACCTGGTCTGTGCAGAGGACCAGAAGACTTCCCTGTTGACTGTGGTCATAGGACAAATGTGGGGCCTGGAGCCAACAGGCTGGCACTCACGGCTAAGGCACCATTGTGGCTACTGACTTCACCAACAGGGAACTTCAGGCATAGCCCTATTCAGTTCTCACAGCTCTGAAGCATGCACTCCCCACGTACAGATGAGCACGCTGGCCTGATTCAGGGTACAAAGTTGCTGGCTTCCCAGGGTGGCAGGCAGAGAGCCAAGAGTGGGCTGGGCTGGCCAGTTGGAGGGGCACAGAGACCAGCATGCCCTGCCTCTTTCAAGAACTGCTCTATTTAGCAGGAGCCCAGGAAGCTGAGGAGGGCCTCAGACTTGGAGGTCACCCCCACTTGTGAGCAAGTTGCTGTAGGCAAACCCCTGCGGAAGCCCCCTCACCTTGCAGACTCTCAAGTCTGCACTGCACAGGTGAAGGCAGGTGGGGGTGCAAGCACACTGTCCCCATGCATCTCACCAATGGCACACTCAACCCTACACTGCGGAGATGGTGCCTGGTGTCCCTGGGCTCGCATTCCTGCCTCTTCCTCATGCAGGGGCCAGCATGGTAAAGAAACTCATGCCGATATGTCTACCTTACCCCCACATCCTTGCGGCTGCAGGGACTCTCACACCCCTGCTGCGTGGACAGCTGGCCGTCCTCATGATGCGTGAGCTCTCATTCAGTGCTTATTTGCTCACCAGACATGCACAGTGCTTTTTAGTTTCCAGATTACAGAAGAAAGAGAAAAATGAATAAATAGAAAAAATCCTTGTCTGCTTTAAGCTTTATCATTTTATTCCTTTCTTGATTGGCTCTGCACATACCACTCATCATACAGAAGTTCCAAATTTTCATTTCAGGCTTTTTAATTGAATGTTCAGCCTGGCTGTACATGCTGGGTTTTTTAAGCATTTTAATCAATAAATAAATTAGCCTGCACCATGGCCACATCCTCCATCTGGTGTTGACAGCAGAACAGAGTGAGCAAAGAAAAGCCTTGCTGAAGGATTTTCTTTTTTTCTCCCCTTGATTATTGAGAATATTCCACACAGAACCAGCTTTTAGATTCATCAGGTACAGGGCAAAAGAGATCCTGCAGTTCAAGGTCTCCAGGGCGCCCATGTGAGGGAAATTTAGGAAATGAAAGGCAATTTCGCCCTTTGGCGGTCTTGGAGTCCCCCTGTCCCAGGGGCACAGGGTCAAAAGCCTGGGCGTGAATCTCGGTTCCCCTCCTTCCGAAGGCCCCAGAGGCTGGCAGACTTCCCTCAATGCCGAGCCCCATTCCTGAATATGTGGTTACAGTGGCAATTAAAGTGAGAAAATTCCCTGCTCTCCTGGACCCCAAATTTTAACGGGAAATGATCGATCGTAACAAAATATACAAATAACCTACAGAGGAGGCTAAGTGGTGAGACGCCTTCTGGGGGTAAATAACACAGTGCAGGGAGCAGGAGGTATTTGAGGCGGCAGGTCGCAGTTTTAAGTGGAGTGATCAGGGCAGGTGACATGGGGGTGTCCAGCGGGAGGAGCAGGAGCCGGTGTCCTGAGGTGGGGGGCTGCTGGGCGTCAGCGACACAGGGCCCAGGGCTGCCAGCAGGTGGGTGGGGGCCGGGGAGTCAGTGGAGGCTGTTTCACGCTGCTTCCCTGACTGTGAGGGGAGGACCTGGGTGTCAGGGCCTGTGCCGGCGGCTGGGCAGGCTCTCCCCAACCAGGTGAGCACCTCCACCGCACTCCCTTCCCCTCCCTGGGGGCTCCTTTCAGCCCTTTCAGCAAAGTGTACCCCAGAGGAGGCAGGCAGAAATCAGTCTTTTCTGCTATTTAACAATTGTAGGAATATAAAAATCATATCAAGGGGAAAGGGACCCACCTGGGGACCCAGCTCCTCAGAGACCCACTCCCGACCACCCACCCACGCAGATGCCCTCCGTGCTCCCTTCACCACTCTTTTCTGCTCAGTGTCCCTGGGGCATTGTTTGCAGACCCACTGCCTGGCTGTTTGCATCTAGCTGAGCCAGAAGCTCCTTGCAAGGAGGCTCTGACTTGAGCCGCGCACCAAGGCCCAGCAAGCATAGGCACGGGAGCAAGTGAGAAAGGGGTGCACAGCTGGACCCCGGGTGCAGGCTCCCAGGCCCTGTTCATTCATACTGCAGCCTAAATGTGGAAAGCACTCAGCAAACACTAGCTAAAATAACAGAGAAAATGCTGTGTCCACTACGGACACCCTCCCTCTACCTTCTCTCCTCGCCAAGTCCCTTTTCTCACCCATCAGCACCTCTTCTGAGCACACGCATGTTCTGGGCTCCGTGTCAGGGGTTTGGCTGAGGCCCAGGCTGAGCCACACCTCCTCCAGGTGGGCGTCCCCCAGAGCAGTCCTCCCCAGGGCACACGGAATGCTGCTCCTCCAGCGGGGGCTACGCCTGCCTTCCCCTAGCCAAGTCCCTGGATCCCGCTGCACTTGTGCAAATGTCTGCCGATCATGGCAGGAAGCATGAGGACGGCTCTCATGACAGGCCCAGTGTGCACAGAGCACCTGGAGATCTTGCCAAGGGCTCGAGTCAATTTCCCCTGAGAACCTTCTCTGGCACCCAGACTTCCCTTGGAAACCACTGCAGCCTTATCGCACGGAGGGCCCAGGTAGCAGCCACAGACCACGGACAGCCCCACCTCATGGCTCAGAAGGAGGAACTGGTGGTCACTTTGCAGGCAGAGGAAAGACCATGAAGAGAGGGCCATGGAATGACTGGCCGCTTGGCTGGGCCACGGTCCCCAGAAGGTGGCCTCAGTGCAGAGATGTTCCAGGAGGTCACAGGGGGTCACAGGCCACGGATCAAGAATCAGAGCTACCCTAACCACGCCGTCCCAGGGCAGGAAGTGTGAGCAGGAGTAAGGCCCCGGGCCATGCTCTGGGCGCCCGACTCCTGGTCTGAACATCAAGCCCAAGCTCTCTGCCCAGGCTGGGGCCTCCTGCCGCACAGATCTGCTGCGGGAGGGCCTGAGAGCCGGGCAGCAACGCTGGGGTGGGATCTCACTGACAGGGCTCGCTCCCAGGTTGGGCGGGCACTGCCCCACGGACAGCTAAATGATCCTGAGACACTGGACCAGTTTGGGAAAGGGGCTCCTGTTGGCGGGGTCTTCATGACCTGTATCTCCTAGAGGCTGGGGACTGCCCCGGGGGAGCCACCCTGCACCAGGCAGTCGGGTGGCCATGTGGGTGAGCTGAGGGAGCCCTCCGCTGCTGGTGCCCAGAAATACACCGAATGCCTGTCAGTCAGGAAAGTGGGCCAGGGCCGTTGCCCCTTCCCCACGGCCTCCGACTGTGTAAACAGGCACCACCATGTCCCACAGGCCAGGATGCAGACCCAGCCTGGCAATTCACCTGTGCATTTGCACGCCGTGCTGGACGCTTCTAAAGGGTGGTGTCCTTGCCTTCTCTGCTGTGCCCATCCCCAGGCAGTGCAATTCCCTGTGTGTCTCATGGCGTGTGGCCGGCCCGGAGGCCCCACCAACCTACCTCGAGGAATTTGCCACAAAGCAGAAACCTCCCGGACCCGATGTGGTGAGTGCACTGCGTTCCTCCTCCCCACTCGTCTTTGCTGTGTCTCTGCAGAAGCCCCGTCCTCCTGCCTCATCGCTGCAGGGCTGCCCACCCCACGCCTGGCTCAGCTGTCAGGTAAGCCAGGCCAGTGCCCCGTCCTGCACGCCGTCTCAGTGAGACAGGCGCCTTCCAGGCAACATGTGTGGCTAGGAAACTTGGCAAAAGAGGAAGGAAAAATGGATGCACAAAAAAAATTTCCAAAATAAAACTCAGGAAATGCAACTTGAAACAATGGGATAACATTATTTGAAACAGAGAAAAAATAGAACAGGCTCAAATGTCCAATAGGTGAATGGTTACATAAATTATGGGAAATACCTGTAATGATTTATTTCACAGCTGTTAAATATCCCATTTTAAAAACATTTTAATGAAATGAAAATATTCTAATACCGCATTAAGTAAAAAGACCAGGACACAAAACTTCATGTTTAACATGAACCCAATCATGTTTGCAGAATGAACACATATGCAGAGCACCAAGACATTAACAAGGGTTTCCTCCGGATCAGGGAAGGGGGCAAGTTCTTTATCTGCCTCTGTGAATTATTTTTATACATTTTTACATTCTACATTTTCTGCAGTGAGCATAAATGTTTTTAGTTAGAAGGAAACATTTAAAAATGCATATTATTTTCAGACTGAAGAGGTATCAAATATTGTTCAGCCTTTAAAGCAGCCCCTCCACAGAGCTGGGATTAACAGTCACTTGAGACTGGTGACCCCTGCCACACTGAGGTCAGCCTGTGGCAGAACCCGGAGCCTGGGGACACCTCGGGAGCAAAGAGGAATTGGTGGGAACAGGTGGGAGCCAAGCCCTGCTAGGGAGCAGCTCCGCCTTCCCAGAGCCCCAGAGTGTCTGCCCACCATGCGGGCCACTCGGCTCAGAAGACCACAGGGCAGTGCGTCTGCCAAAGCATGGCCTGGCCAGGACTGCAACGGCTCGGGGGCATCTCATGAGTGCTCCCCAGACATGGGCCACGCTCGCATCCCACTCCTGACCCCACCACACAGAGGCTGTCAGAAGCAAAACACAGCAGTTGGCTTTTGGGTAGGTGGGCCTTGTTTGACTGAGAGCCACAGAGGCAGCTGCATGCAGACATTACAGACCAACACAGAGCCCTGCTCCCAGCGTAATACTAAAAAATAGAGATTTCTCAGTTCCTTTTCTCCCTGACAGCCTTCTGTGGTTGCATGCCCGGTGTTTCTCCACATTACCTTGACAGCATCTTCAAAGGAACTGTGTTAAGTGTGCCCTTCCTCCAACCCGACCCATGAGAACAAGTGTCTCAAACAAGTTCCATTTGACACGTCCTGGGTCAAGGGGGTAAAGGGCTCCATCAGAGGTAAAGGAGCGTAAGAGGTTGTGACCAGAGTGGCTCCACACAGCCAGGGAGTCACTGATGGCGCCTCCTGTGCACATGGCGCTCTCTGCCAGGCACCCTGGGAGCACAGGTAGAGTAGCGGCCACCCCCACGCTCTCCATTCTCAGCAAATTACCATCCGGCCAAAGAGGCAGAAAACACATACACAAAGAATAAAGATAATATTTAAGTTCCACACCAGGTCAGAGAAGACATTTCCAGTAGCTGTCAGAAGTTGCCAAGAGCACTGCGTTGCGGAGACTCGGAAGCCCCGTCCCGAGGCCAAGGAAGATGTGTGAGCCCGTAGCTCCCCTGGGAGTACAGGTGGGGCAGGGCAGCACCTGGCCCGAGGGGCTCTCCCTGCTCCCAGAGACCAGGCTGGAACGCGGGCGAGGCGAGGCAATCAGAAGGTTCCGAGGGGGAGGTAGGACTTGAGCTGATCTAGAAAAACGATAGGCTCTAGGTGGGTGACAAGACATCTAGGCAGAGGAGATATACCCAGGTGTGGTGTGTGTAGAAGACAAGAGGACAGTGGACACATGTAGAATGAGGACGTGAGGTGGGCTGGGTACCAAAGGATTCCAGGTAATGGAACCTGGGGGGTGTGTGTGTGTGTGTGTGCACGCCGGGTGGGCAGGGAGCTTGAGTGTGCTACGGGACACAGGTGCCTGAATACACGCATTTCTTCTTCCACCCAATTAGCGTAGAATTTCTTGGGTGCCTGGGTGCAATGCACTGGGTCACCAGAAACAGAAGTTCTCAAATGACCTCTTTCCCTCTCCTTAGTCAGAGAGAAGAAACAACGTGATGAGCTCTGCACACGTGAGGAAGAGAGAGGCAGGCCTCGGCCCCCCAGGCCCAGGCAAGCTGTCGGTCTACATCCGTGTACTCAGAGAGGTCCCGGGGCCTGCAGCGTTCAGCACCACCAGACAGCGTCTTGTTAATCCTGACTTCCAGGCATCCCCTAGGATCTACAGAACTAGAATCTTCATTTAACAAGATCCCCCAGTGGTCAGTGAGCACCTGAAAGATCTTAGATTAGCAGCACAGACCCAGGTCAAGGGCCCCACAGGTTTAGAACCCAAGAATCCTATGCAGAGCAGGAAGGAGCCCCAGCAAGCCTCTAGCTGAACCCCACAGGGTGCTAGACGAGGAAATGGGGTCTGAAAATGTCAGCTGATTTTCTTTTCCACTTTTTAAGTCACGGTCACCTAAAAACCCCCAAGCCAACCACAGCCACGTGTCCTTCCTTGGCCTGCACCCCGGGGCCCTGCCATTCTCCGCCTTCCACACTGTAATGTGAAGCCACAACACACACGCTGCCCCGGAGCAGAGAGCCACCAACGGGATGGAAGTTTAGCAGCTTCCCATAAGCCCAAAACCAGGACCTCCAAGTGCAAGGTGAGACATCCTCGCACCCATTGTGGTAACTGAAATCACTGGGACCGCCACCCAGACTCCTACCATGCCCAACGTTTGGCCAACGGTTCTCGTAGGAGAGGCACATCTTAGACTCATTTCCATCTTACTGAGACAAACACCACCAAGAAAATCCACACTCACATACGAACAATTTCTCTGCCGAATAAGTACATCAGCTCTCAGCCAAGTAGCTATGTGAAATGGTCGATTTTAAGACTCCTTTGTGTGCAAGCAAAGGATCTGAAATTCTTCTCCAGTTGGAAGAAAATAATGGGAAGAAATATCTTCAGCCGGTTGGTGATAATGTGACATTCATTACGGCACTGTGCATGGGAACATGCCTTCCAGGCCATGTGACAGCAAAGAAAGGGTGCTTTGCAGGGGAGAGAGGGAGGGTGCAGGAGAGATAGCTAGTGGTTTTCTTTTCATTTGACAGCTTGGCAAATCCCAGTTTGGCTTGAAACTGCCAGCTCCTCAGTTATAATTTAACACCAATTCCAAGAACAGTTGACAAACGAATGTTAGTGAGCAACACAATGCCATTTTCATTTGCCAGCCAGAATGATTTTTTTATGTCCTGGATAAAACCACAAATAAATTTGTCAATTTATTCATAGCTGTGATTTGGAGTCAAGATGCCTTCTCATGCTCTGCAGACACTGGCTCTCTCTAGGGCACCTCCATCTGTTTTTCTACCACATGGGCATAAAGATTTCCAGAAGCTACTAAATAAGAAAGTGATTTCTGTCACTCTCCAGCATCTGCCATCTTGACGCTGTGTCCTCCATCATGACAACCACTTTTGCCCCTGTTTCCCAGGCAAGGATCAGGGGCCACCATTTCCCGAGCTCCTGGCAGAATTCCTTCGTGCAAGGAGAAAAAAAATGGCAGCAAAGGGTAAAAATAAGTCAGTCTCCTTTGGTGACGATGCCCTGCCTTGCAAAACCCCCGGTGTGCCATCAGGAAACATGCAACAGCCTTCAAAGGAAAGGGAGTGGGATGACGTCACTGACAAAAATTCTGTTCTGGGTGGTCACCTGGGGTGACTAATAATGTAGGGGAGAAACTTCTTTAATGACATCTCTGTAGGCTAACATACTTTCTGGCTCCATCCAATTTTAAGAGCTGGCGGGCTCACATTAAACGCCTCCTCTGTGACCTGGTCTGCGACGATAGGCCTCTGAGTGTCCATGTGCCCTCATGCATCAGGAGCTAAACTCGCCGAACTCTAACTGGAGTCATGCACAGGCGATTACAGCTAATGACAGTCCTGAGTGTCAACCTCCTTTTCTTATGAGGCCCATGGATTTGGACTCCTTCCCTCTTTCTGAGTGGTTGCAAGTGCTGTGTATCTAGGTTTCCCCAGTTCTTGGAGACAGAATTCAGAGTGTTTTCCGGTAGCCTCACCTTTTGGATGAACCTTAGCTTAGGGGTGCAAACAGATGAATCTGTATTAAGACCAAGGACATCAGGATGGGACAACTCAGCCAGCTGGTGGCAAGCAGCCAGGCCTCAGAGGACTGACCCTGCCAGGAACCAAACCACTGTTTTGTTTGGGTAGTTCTATCGAGTTCTTTCAGGCATATCCTGACAAAGAAGAACACAGATGGTGCACTCAGAGGGTGCTGAGGAGAGTTTCTAGAAGGAAAAGTCACAGGAGTATGGCAGGGTACAGGAGATCGCAGTGGAGAAGTGTGGCACCCTACAACTAGCACTGGTGGGACGACTCAGCCCCCTGGGCCTGGAGGGAAGGGCCCAGGCAGAGGGCCTCCTGGCAGGAGCAGAGGCCCCTGTGGAAGGAGGCGCCAGGAGGTGGGCATCCTGGGAAGGAGAGCACGGGCCTGCTCTGGGCAGTCCCACCACCTGCCCAGAATGTGGCCCAGACAGCTCACCTCCTGGGCCCACACCATGGACCACCCAGGAACGGTGCCCTCAGAAACTCTTGGGCAGCCTTGGGAGACCTGAGCACCTAAAAAAATGACTTTTTTATGCTGTTGATAAGAGCACAGATGAACACGTCCGTTGCTCATATTCGCCAAGGCAGTCTGCGGACACAGGGCCTGCTTTTCCACCCAGGAACCAGGAGTTAGGATGGTTGTGATCGTGGGGCAGGTGCGGGAACCACC
The DNA here is from genome assembly GCA_029783875.1 of Phataginus tricuspis. Lineage (NCBI taxonomy): Eukaryota > Metazoa > Chordata > Mammalia > Pholidota > Manidae > Phataginus > Phataginus tricuspis. The sequence goes on along the minus strand of JAQQAC010002629.1, from coordinate 25,298,319 downwards.
CACACCCACACAAGGGACATCAAGCAACTATTCAGGGGACCCAGCAGAAACCAGTCCCTTGGAGAAATGTTTTAAATGCAAATTTTGGATGCAAATTTCTGTCATGTGATCACAGCCCTTAATCTCGGCCCACCCCTCTTGAGGGGGCAAGTGTTACACGTAAGTAACTGAAGCCAAAGCACATGTGGATGGGTGGGCGGCCTGCGCTGGGTGCATCCCACAGCTCCTGGGCAGGCAGGCTGACGGGGAGACGTGGGCCATCGGGAAGCTGCTCGCTCATCCTCTCAAATGCAGACCCACATCGCTGCTTGAATGCCCTCGGAGCTCAGGAATGTTTAGATTTCGGGAAGGCAGCTGCACCCTGCCTGTGTGGCCCACTTCCCCTGAGACACATAGGACACCACTGCCTCTCCTGGACTCAGGGGACCGTGGGGCAGCGCTGCTGTCAATGCGGGGAAAATAACTTTTTAGTTTTCAGAGCTTTTGGGGTTTTAGAATTATGGATGAGGGACCTGATGTGGGGCCACTCTAATCATGGAGGCCCAGGGTCCCAGAGACTGCAGAGCTGGCTCAGGACCCACCCCGGTGGCCAGTCTGGTGCTGAGCTGCGAGGAAGGGGCCCCACATGGCCCAGGGCCTGAGTCCAGGCTCCAGGCCGGCGCTCCGAGGCTGCCTGACCTGGAGCGAACCACTGACTCTCCAGGCTTAGTCGCTTCCCTGTACCACCCAGGGTCAGACGGCATCACCTCCTGCGGGCTGCTGCACCGTGGCGGGAGGTGGTGCTGCGGTCACAGGACGCCGCGCCGGCCCTCAGCATCCTTCCAGGACAGTGAGGAGTGTGGGGCACACGGCAGGCACAGCGCCGCCCCTGTTCTTTCCAGGAGGAGGATGCGACCACACCCCTGACCACTTTCATTAGTCACACAACAAGGTCCATGCTTCACTCACATTTCCTCCCACACAGTAACCAGGAGAGCTGTCCTGCCCTTCACCTACCCCCACCATAGGACTGAGCACGAAATAAAACTGAGGAAAAGTTACTTTGGCAATCCAGACAGGCACGACAGGGCTCTGATCACCACGTAACTCCCTTCCTGCCACGTAGGGACACTTGTCTAGATGTCCACCTCTCCACGCCAGAAACATCATCACGTTGGTGAGCATGGGGTCGGGTTTTAGCCAACACCTCACATCTAATCTTACATCTCACAGCTAATCTTAGGCAACTATCTTGCAGGCCACACAACGTTAGAACCCAGAGCAGGAAAGAGAAAAGCCGGACAGATAAGGCCACAGCCATGAGAGGGAAAGGAGAAATGGGACTAACGGGCAGGAAGGGAGAGCTCAGGGCCCGAGCCACCCAGCGCCTGGTCTCCACGGTCAGATGTGAAGAAAGGAGGCCAGGCCGAGGAGGGAACCTGGTGAGACCCTCACATGCTCTTCGGGATCTACGAGGCACCAGCTTCCCTGCCCTGGCTCATGGGCTTCAACAGAGGCAGAAACAGGCTTTCCCAAGCCACAGTGGAGCCTCTGTCCCATGGAGCTCTCAGAGGGCACGAAGGAGACACACCACAGAGCCCAGGCATGGCCCGGCAAGGCTCACCACCCACCAGGGGTTCCCTCCGCCATTCTCGTGATCTTCTGCAGTGTGGGTGGCCTGCATCACTGCCAGCACAGCGCCTCCGAGTGTGCGAGCGATGGGCTCTGCCCGGGGACACAAGCACAGGGCACGGGGCGTGCCTCCAGTCCTGTCGGGGTGGGCCGTGTGCACCTGCTGCGGGAAGGCATGCTGCTGACTGACAGGCTGCTGGCTCCAGCTGTTAACACTTGACTTCTCGGTGGCCCATCCGGAGTCCCCTGTACCACCGAGTGGTACCCCCAGCACATGACTGGGGACACGCCCCCCCACACCTGGGCCTTGGTTTCTCTGTAAAGCAGCTGTCCATGGAAAGCTCTGGCTCACATGCCCCCTGCTCCCCAGGGTTCTTGCATAACTGGTGTGGGACGATGAAGTGTGTCTCACTGGTTCTCTGGGTAATGGTCAGAGGGGCACAGCCCTCCACAGGAAAGACGCAGCCGTTTCCTGCATGGTGCACACTGTCAGTATTTTAAGGCCAGTGTCTTTCCTTACTTTCCCAAACCCTAGGACACACACACATGCTCCATAGGGACATGCCAAGCCACCCAGGGGAACTGTTCTCAGGGGTCAGCCATTTAAGTGGGCCTGAGCGGCACCACGTGGGGAAGAGAGTCAGAAAGGTACCAAAGCCTCACTCATTTGGCCCATAACATTGGCAGAGTCTCCCACTTGATTACGGGGGCCGCTCCCACCCTCCTTCCAGCCCAAACCACCCTGTCACTGCTCCTCAGGGCCTAAAACACAAGGTTCCTATAGCTATACTGTCTCAAGTGGCTTCCCCAAAGTTGGATGGTGTGATGGCCAGACTGTTAGGGAGCAGTGGGGAGTCTGTGCCCGTTTCTGTCAGGCTGCCCCCGTCCACACTCCCCAGACTAGCTGCCTTTGAGAATAAAGTCCTAACCTGGAGGTAGGAGCCTGTCCCAAGAACCACCAAGATTCACTTACATTTACTTTATAATTTTAGTCACTATCTATCCCCTGGCTGCTCCCAGAACAAAAATGCCCTGCAGTGGTATTCAGTCATCAACAGAACGAAGGGCCCGGGAAAACCAACAGTACCCAAATGATGCGGCCCCCAAAGGGACCCTGCGTGAACAAACTAGTCTCTGACCTGACCCCCAAGCTGCCCCTCTGAGTCCTGTGGTCCTGCTCTTTCAAGCCTCCATCCTGGGTAGAGGTAGGAGGGCCTGGGGCAAAGGAATAGCCCTGACCAGCTAACAGGGGCACCTCTGCCACATGCCCAGGGCTTTGCCAGGGCCAGCCAGCTCTCCTAGGATGGCACCACTACACAGACTCATGGGGAGGGTCAAAGACTCAGAACGCTGGTGAGGAAGAGAGTCTGAGGCCATTTGGCGCATGCCTCAGTCAGGTGCGCAGGAAAGGGTGCTCCACACATGCTCCCTGGCTGCTCCGCACCCACCCTGGCCAGTCCTCTGGGGACGGAAGCTCTGGAGGGCGAGGGAGTCGCACCAGGGACTTAAAAGACCAACACACGTTTTGGAACCAGGCAAAGCCAAGTTCAAATCCCAAGTCCACCACTTACCTCTCCATGACTTGATTTAACATCCCCAACTCCCAAATGTATCATCTACTTTAGGGGGCCAGCACCCCCTCCTTCCAGGGTAACTGTGAGCATTGAGAGGCAAAGCGGAAGCCCCCTCGCCACTGCTCTCCCACAGCCCGGCGGCTGGAGGAGAGCCGCTGCTCGCCCGTCACCACCCTCCCTTTACCACAGCCCATCTCGCCCTCGGGTGATCCTATTGGCCTCCCTGGGTCCCTGCAGGGTGACACAGTGCTGCTGGGGTGGGCTAACTGGCACGTCTGAGCTCTCCACTACCAGGTGGTACAGCCCGCCCCGTCAGGAGGCTGGATGCCAAGGCAGACCTCGCACAGACCATTTCAACCCCATGAGCTGCATGGAGGCCAGCAGCAGGGCCAGGGGGCTGGGGGGGGGGACAGTGTCCAGGGAGGCTTCTCCAAGCAGGTGGGCTTGAGCAGGGGTGGAAGGAGGCTGAGGGCCCACCGTCCCAAGTGTAAGCCCGCCGCACTGGGGGAGGCTGGGAGCGAGGCAGGGCTGCGGTCCCAGGTGTCGTCCGTGGAATAGCGCAGCCACTCTGAAAACTCGGCGTTTCAGCTGTCTTTCAGAACCTGTCCCGTGAACCCAGTCCTGGACCAAGTCTGTGAACACAGTGCCCTGGGAACTCACCCAGCCCACAGGCATCGCTCTTCCCCGACTTCCAAGGGAGGAGCTGGGGTTTAGTGAGATGAGCCAGGCTGCCCAACACCGCCCGTGGGCCTGCCCGAGACCGCATCAGCTCAGGGCCTCTGCTAGTGTCCTGCCTGCACCCTCCCTCCTTCGCTGGCACCCTCCCCCCAGAGGATGCGGATGTGGACTTGTGTGTGCTGGTGCTGTGCTCCGCGGCCTTTCTCATTACTAAAGCATGGGACGACAACACAAGGTTGAAAAGTGAAAGAAAATGAGCAGAGAGTTAAACCAAGCCCACAGCCATGCAAACACCTCCATCATAAAGATGAGTATGAGTGCTGGACTGAACTCCGTGGTCTCTGCGCCTCTTCAGCTGATCGCCCCAAGCCGTGCGAGCCCCCAGCCAGGGGTCAGGCTCTGGAGGCCAGCAGTGCTGTTTCAGGGAGCCCAGGGCCTTCTCAATGTGCTCATGACCCCCCGAGCGCCCACTCACTCCACACCCATGTGTTGGAATCACTAAAGCCAAGGGCACTGCTTCCCTGGGGCGGATTCTTTTGGTTAAGAGAAAGCGGGCAACTTGTACCAACTAAGAACATGACGAAAAGATGCGACCCAGTCCACACATACTCGCAGAGCAGCTCCCGCCCTTCACTAACGTGCACGGGAAAGAGGAAGACTGAACCGCAATAAGCAATAAAACAAAATAAAAGTCAGAAACTGTTGCCTTAGGAAGGCAAGAAAGTAACAAAAGCTGTATAAATAAGTAGGCAGACCAGCTTGCCCCTCCCTCCATGGGCTCTCAGTCAAAGACAAGCGCACCCAGCCAGGCCCTTCTGGGCCCACCTCTGATGCAGAGCAGGAGGCAGGATGTAGAACCTGGGCCTGGGTCACCCTGGGCCTGGCAGAAGCAGTCAGGGCAGCCATGAAGACTTTTCCCAGGGCGTCTGCTCTCCAAAGCCACAGCACCAGCCATCTGCCCCAGCCACACTGCCATGTCTAAGTACTGTGTCCCTGGGGGCAGACGATGTGTGTTGCAGCCTCTGGGGCGGTCTGTGTGTGCTTGGCCCCCTGCGGCCCCCCATGGTCACGGTGCTCCACCACGAGAATAGCCAGGGAGCCCCCAGGATGGTCCGCGTGTCCGTGCGCCCCCACCCCTGAGAAGGTCCGCGTGTCCGTGCACCCCCGCGCCTGGGACGAGGGGCTGCTCATCTGCACAGATTCACCTCGCGGGACAGCTGTTTGGGTCCGCAGCTACTCCCTCATCATGAGAACCGCAGTCTGCATTTGGCCCTTCCCTGATCTGAAAGCTGTGTTAAAGTCAGCCGCTGCTCGCTCCAAGCGCATTGCATTCGGGTGAGGGGTAGTGATTTTCTGGGGAGCAGACCTCGAGCTTGATTAAAAATGTTCCCGTCCTTAATTCCCCAGCAGTGAGTCACCCATGGCCATTCGTTCACAGCTGCCAAGCAGCTGGGAAATGCTCGCTCCAGACGCAGCCTGCAAGAATTCGCCCAGCTCCAGGGCTCCCTTGGCCTGCGTGTGTCTGACAGAGACCAGAGGGAGGTCCCACCGAGGAAAATGACAGCAGCAGAAGGAGGCCAGGCCACTCACTCTCCTCACTTTCTTTACCTCGGCAGATTTCCATTTTGTGATGGAGCATGAAGGCAGGGGAGGCAGGCTGCCCACAGAGGATGAATGGAACCCAGGACCGGGTCAAGGCGGACTCCACTTCTCAATACACAGGTGACAGCTGGACACATTCCTGTCTCACAGTAATCAGCTCCCTGTCTCTGCATCTCTGTTCTCTGCAGAGGGGCTCGGTTATTGGGTACAGGAGGCTCTGTGGCCATGAGGAACTCCCTCCCCCAACCTCTGTGGGGAGCACTCCCCACCCTGACTTCAAGCTTAGCCACATGACTTGCTGTGGCCGAGAACACTGCGGCTCTGTGTCTGACTGTGCACCGCCATCTCTACCTGCGTGATCCCCTGCAAGTTCTTAGTGTTCCAGCACCTCAGTTTCCACGTTTGCGACAGGAAGACGTACCGCTTCCCAGGCATGTCATACACAGTACAGGACAATGTGAAATGGACAGAGGGCAGCTGACCACAGCTATGTCCTCAGGAAGTGGAGGGAGAAACAGGGTTCTTTTCTAAACAAAGTCCCCAACACTCTCAAGTCACGGATTCACAGCCCATTAGGGGCCAACCCCACCTCAACTCACCCAGATGCACCAGGCAGGCACTCACATTTTGGTGCTAACTAGCAGAATGGTTTATTACCTTACCCATGTTGTCTCAAAATAGTCTTTTGAGATTATCTGGCTGGCTAATGGTGTGAGGTTTTTGAGCTTAGAAACTCTTACATAGGTTTGCAAGGATTGGAAAATTGGGTCCCTGCATACCGTTCCTACTGGGGCTGGAAACATCACTGGCATCGAGCCCTGTCTGGTCAGCAACCACCCAGGAAGGATTCCCTGTGGTGTCCCCACCCCACTGCTGTCTGTCCATTAGGCTGGGTCCCTGACAACCCTGCCCAGCCCATGGTGGTGGCACATGGAGCTGCCATCCAGAGCATTCCAGAGCCAACTGCCACCAGCTGGCTGTGGGACCCCAGGCAAGTCCTCCCCTCTCTGGGCCTCAGTTTCCTTGCGTGTAAAGCTAAACTGAGTGAGCTACACTGAGGTATCTCTGGGCTCCCCTCCAGGACTAACAAGCTCAGATGTTATACTGAATTCTCAGTTATTTTGTGTTTCACGCGCTTTTCCTCCCTCCACTGGTACAGATAATTGTAGAAGCCAGCCGTTTATGATTCTGCCAGGGCGGGAAGCAGGAAAGACAGAGCCCCTGAAAAGCACAGGAAGAAAAACTAGGTTGTGCTCTGGGGTCAGAAGAGCAGAAGCCCGTGCAGCGTTCTGAAGTCTGAAGTCCCTGCGGCTCCCACCCCGAAGCAGCTCAGCAGGGGCCGTGGGCTCGGGGTCGGGTGCTTGTGCCCTCCCTCCCCAGCTACCCAGCGGCCCCCACCCTTGGCCCGCACCCTAACCCCCACTCTGGGACAGATCCCTACCCTTCTGCTCAAGAGCAGGCCTCTACCCCTTCCCACCAGGCAGCTCTAAGTTGTTTTAGCTTGAAATCGCTCAGAGGACCCAGAGCTGGCAGGCAGGTCAGCGCCCTCGTGGTGTTGAGTCACTCCTCCTAAGAGCATTGAGTTTCGAAGGAAATACAAGTGGACAAGAGTTGTAAAAAGTGGGAAATTCCAAAGATAGAATTCTGAAAGAAAGGGTGGTGAGGACATTTCTGGGAAAAGGTGAAGGGTGGAGGGGCAATATAGGCTATTTCCCTGAAATTCCACCAAATAGGAGCTGTGTGTGCTCCTCACTTCAGGGGGGGCCCAAGGAATGTTTAGGGACAGGGGGGCATTGGTGATGTCTCCCCAGGCAAAGCCTCAGGGGTCTCAGCAGCATCAAAGCGGGGTGCAGGGATCCTGGGAGGCAGGATGCGGCAGAGACAGAGGCCTCTGGCTGAGCAACCCCACGGCTGCAGGTGTGGGCCAGCGGTCAGTCTGCCCACACTGCCACTAGCCCTTCACTGGCCGCTGGAACCTTTTCTTGTTGTCAGCTCTGAAAAAGCCACAGAGATGGTATGAAGGGCTGCAGTTAAGTCGCCTCCACGAGACATGAATATATCTCTCAGCAAGAAGACTGGCACAGAACATCCAGGCCCCTTCCCAAAATGCCTGCATGAAATCTGGGCCACAGCTCTGAATGTGCACTCACCACGGGGTGATTCTCCAGGCAGTCCATGCCTCTGGCATCACCAAGTCCCCTGACTTTTTCTCATGCTTCACACCGAGGCAGAAAAATCAGCTCAAAGTCAAGCACATACCTACTGACTTTGCATGAGGAAACCTATGAGCCAAAATGTCCAGTCTTCCCTCTAATGCTGAAAGTACGTGTCCCCACAGTGCCTGGTAAACTATCACTCAGCAAATTCTCCTGCCAGCCCCACCTCTGTGGGGTGCCCTTCCCACCCCGTCACTCAGGGCTCAGCCGGAGTGACCTGCTCTGGCCAGCGGGACACTGACAGCAAAAGCTTGAGATGTGCTTGGCTGGGCGTGGTCAGGCTTGCTTCCTGGCAGTCCAGTCTCTTCTCGTGAGAATGTGGCTCTCGTGGCCACTGGCCCAGAGGAGGTGAAAGGTGAATGCAGAGAACCTGGACCCACCCAGATCCGCATGCCAAGCCATGCACATGGCAGCCGGAACTCACAAGCACAAGCAAGCAGCAAACACTGTTGTGTGTCAGGGACTCTTGGGGTGGATGGTCACCCGGTGCATGGGGCACTGGCTGACGATCATCCCCGTCCTGTATGCACATGGTCAGCCTTCCCCACTGTCAAACCTGTGTGCCACGGGGTCCACAGGGGCCTTTGTGCATTGGGCACCTTTACGATAGCTGAGGGTGGGGCACTGAACGCCAAGATGGAGGGAGGGATGCCCTGTCCACTCAGAAATGCCATCACCACTACAAACCGATAGCCCCACCTGCTGCGGGCAGCAGCCGGCTCTGCGAGTGCACCAGCCCTGCCAATACGGTGCCCACGGTGGGCTCGCAGGACCATCCCCCACAAGCAAGTGCAGACTAAATAGTCCAGGAGGCTCACAGACCGGCTTTAACCAAAGAAATGCCCCTTTGTTACCTGTTTTCATGAGGAAAGAGTCCAGGTCACTTGGTCACTGTTTCTCTACACTTTCAAGGTGTGTGACCACCAGGCAGAAGAATGTAATTTTCCAAGTAATTGTTTCCCAAAACCTGTGTCTGCCTGTTGTCGCAAAACGCATCTGGGGTTCCTCGTGAAGGGGGATGTGCCCTGAGTGGGGAGGTGGAGTCTCAGCCCCAGTGCTGCGTGTGTAATCCACAGCTAAAGCTGAGCTCCGCTGCAAGGGAGTGGATATGCCAGGCACACGGCACGTCTCAGGGAGGCACGCTTACCAGAACCCGCCTGTTACTTGGCATTCCGTGGTCTGGAGCGCAGGCAGGGGCCCGATGCCCTGTCAAGTAGGGCTCTTCACGGAAGATGCTAATCTTAGGAAACTATCCAGACAGCATGCTCATTTCCATAACCAAGCTCCGGGGCACATAAATGCAGTGACGGTGGGAGAAGAATCAGTTCAAATCCAATCAAACCTTATCTGCAAGCCTAGTAATACCGATCCCAGAGTCACTTTAGGCTCCTGCACCAAGGCCAGTGAGAAACCCAAAATGGCAACACACAGCATCAGCGAGCTAAGGTTCTGGAAATCCACTTCCAGCTAAATAATGAAGACTCGCAGCAGGCCCAGCCCGCCAGCTTGCGTCCTGTGCAGCTGAGGGAAGCCTGTGAGGAACCGACTTCATGCTAGTCCAGCACCCAGAAGGGTGCTCCGCATTTAACAGATGCTTAGCCAAAGCCTGTTGGACTGGCGGCTGATTCCGTCTCCTTCCAGGGAGAGGCGCTCAGGGCCGGTGCTCCCATCCTAAACTCTTCCCAAACACAGAGCCTGGCTGGACGTTTCACGCCTCGTCTCTATTGTCTTCACTTCATTTTTTCTCATGTCAATTTAGATTATTTTACCTTGCTTAAGTGTATTAATTCTATAAGTTGCCTTAAGTCCTTTCAGGATAAAGGTGGGATATATGTTACATCAAAACTGACTTCTCTAGATGGGACACAACAGAGGAAGCCAAGACATCAGTGATGTTGGGGTGAAGGAGGTTGTCTACAGGGGTTTTCTGTGCTACTTAGACCATTTGCCTGCAAACAGCTCAGAGCTGCCAGGCACCTTAGCGCAAAGCACTCATGGCATAATGACGGCAATCAAACCGTTTAGTTCCAGAATATACATGCAGAATACAAGTTTTCTCCAGCCATTGCGCCTCTTTCACAGTGGACTAACTAGGGCACTAAGTGGCTTGAACAAGGGCTTCCATGTAGCAAGGACGAGGCCCCAAGCCCTCCATGGGTCCTGGAAGGCATGTGCCTTCTTCAAACCAGCCTGGACCCTGACAGTCATGCTCTGGCCGTCACCACTGGGCTTGCCCCCTAAAGAGCTGCTATGTTTATCAAGGGACACATATTTGCTACTAATGTCATTCATATCCCAAAGAGCTAATCCCCCATCAGTCTAATTTATCTAGAGCAAATGACTTCTTAGTCCCCTAGGATATGAGAGTTTTACCATCTCCAAGAACACCGTCCTTGCACACTTGGTAACGTGGGAGAATATTTGTGCTTTCTCTGGTTTCCAGTTGAATGTCTGCTCCTCAGAGTCAGACATGAACCCTGAGGAACAAAGGTCTTCCTAAATAACCTGCAGTCAAAAGACACCCTCAGCCATCTCCTGGGAGAGCAAATGCCATCTGAGGGAGTGGCTGCAGGTCCCACTCTGGCAACCCGACCGGAATCTTCCTGGGATGAGCACAGGGGCCCTGCAGCCAGACTGAATGGGACTGTGCTGTCTTCCTGTGCCCAGCTGGGACTGCCAGGGCTATAAATCCGCTGCATGGCCGCAGCCCAGGAATGTCAGATTGTAATGAATTCCCTCTCCACAAACCCAGTGTGGATTTAAACAACTAAGCGACCTTGAAAGGAAGAGCCTAGATCCTATCACCAGCTGCTCTGAACCCTGCAGACCCTCTAACTATGCCTCCCCCCATAAACCACTGGCAAAGGAGGTGGGCAGGCAGCTGTGCTGGGGAGGAGGGGGGCCGCAGGAAGCGCAAGGAGACCGGGCTTCCTGTGAAAGCGCCTCAGCTGGCTGGGCAGCACACCCTGGCTGAACCCTGGGCTTGAACACAGCTACTATGCCACCTACAGAAGGAGAGGGTTGGTGTGGGAAGGGCCAGGTGCAGTGGGAGTGCTTATCAACCGATTCACACATTTCCTGCTGAGTTTTCCAGTCATCTAGCCACTTGGAAAAACAATCCCCAAATAAACAGCACCCAGCTCACCGAGAAACCCACGGCCCCACAGTGCAGAGGGCAAAGCTGAGGGCAGGGCATCAATTTCTGCATCGGTCCAGCCTCTGGCCTACAGCTGACTTCCCATGTCGGTTCAACTGAAGGGAGGGTCCCAAGGCCCCCTTCAGATCACACTAATGAGCATGCTGGTGGCCGTCCCTGTGGGGCAACTTACTAGTATCATCACAAACATTTCCAGGGAAGTCTGGCCATCTGACTCCGCCTGGGATGCCCCAAGCCTCCTACCGCCCAGGATCACACAGAGCGCCACGTATCTCCCACTTGGCAGCCCCTGCAGCCTCACCATATTATAGCAGAGTGTTAAACATATTCCTGGAGACCCTCCAAAGCATGAGGTTAAATCCAGGCTCCTTGCCGTCAGTGGAGTGAGACAGACAAGCACAGAAGCATGATTTTTAGTGGTGAAAGTTGTTCTGAGTTGGATGTTCAGAGAAGACAATTTTGCATTACTTGTAAAAGTTGAAGTCATATCAAGGAGATACTATGATAATCTACAATTGCTAAAATGTAAGTGGTACTTAGAACTGACTAGTTTTATTAAGGTGAAATTCACATAGCATAAAAATAACTTACAAAGTAACCAGTTCAGTCATGTAGCACAGGCATGTCAACCACCACCACCTCTATCTAGTTCCAAAACATTTTCATCATGACAAAATAAAACCCCAGACCACCAAGCCGTCGCTCTCCATTCCTTCCTCCCTCCCCCTAGCCACGACCACTCTGCTTTCTATTTCTGTGGATTTATCTATCCCGGATATTTCACAGAAACGGAATCATATAATATGTGACATTTTGTGACTGGTTTTTTCGAGCATAATGTTTCCAAGTCTCATCCAAGTTGTAGCATGTACAGGTACCTCATTTCTTTTTATGGCTAAATAACAGTGCACCATATGCACAGCCCACAGCCTGCTGGTCGGTGCTCGGGCTGCTCCCGCCACGCAGCTACTGTGAGTGGTGCTGCTCTGAGCAAGAGTCAGCAAGTATTTTTTAACCACCTGTTTTCAATTTTTTTGGGCATATGCCTCCAAGTGGAATTTCTAGAACTTGCTTTCGATACACAACATCCCCAATGTTATAATGTGCTAAGGACTGATAATCTTGAAATCTCAAATCTGCAATGTTTGTTCCCAGGCATAGTAAATTTTCACCTTGTAAGAAACTGAGGTCCTAGAAGACTTCCAGAGACCCAGGACTACTCTTGGCACAAGAAGTCTGCCCAACAGAATGACAAATGTGGTAACGGCATAGTAATGGCGGCGCGGGTAAGCCAGAGAAGGTGCTGGTACTGACACTGCATGCAAGCACTTGGCTCGGGACCCCACAGCCAGGATTATGCCCACATCATCCCCTGTGGAGAAAGTCACGCAGCCAGTGAGGCAGCCCTGGCCCCCCACACCAGAGCCCCGATTCTCACCTAGCAAGCCACCTCTCTCGTGTCGAATGACTCGTTGATAAGCAGTCAGTATCTGTGATGAGCACTTCCTGGATCCCATCACAGCCCACCATGGGGTAACCAGGTCGTCTAGTCTCTGCTGTCCTCGTTGCTCATGACAGTCATTCCACATCACTGTCAAAAAGCTATGAAGGAGAAAGGAATTGGACTCTCCAATAGCCTATTCCAAGACAAGAGTTAAGAGAACCCACTGCTTTTGAACACTCTGGCTTGCCTCTGGCTACATGCTTTGATAGCCTGCTTATTTCAAAATCCCAAAAATGGCCCCGTATGCCATTTTTTTTATATAAGGTAATAGCATCATGGAGCTCATAAGAAAAACCTACTACCTGGAGATGGAGTTCTTCATATGTGTTATCAGTATCACTGCAGGTTTTATGGCTTGAGAAGCCCTAATTGGACACTTGCCAAAAAGAAGAAAGGAAGGAAGGAAGGGAGAGAGGAAGGAAGGAAAGAATCCCATTTACAACTGCCTCAAAAAGAATAAAATACCTAAGAATAAATTTAACAAAGAAGGTGAGAGACCTGCGCACAGAAAGCTATCAGGCCTTGATAAAAGAAATGGAAGATGACATATATAAGTGGAAAGACATTCTGTGCTCATGCACTGGAAGAATTAATATTGTGAAAATGCCCATATTAACCAAAGTGATCTACAGATTCAATGCAACCCCTATCAAAATTCCAAAGACATTTTTCACAGAAGTAGAACAATCCAAAAAATTTGTTTAGAACCACAAAGATCCTGAATGCCCAAAGCAATCCTGGGGATAAAAAACAATCCTGGGGAAAAAAAATGGAGGCATCACATGCCTTCCTCTCAAAGTATACTACAAAGCTATAGAAATCAAAACAGGATGATACTGACATAAAAACAGACACAGAGATCAATGAAACAACATAGAGAGCCCAGAAACAAACCCAGGAATATGTGGCCAATTAGTTTATGACAAGAAGCCAGGAATATACCACGGGGAAAGGCCTCTCTTCTATGCAAAGGAATGAAACTGGACCCCAACCTCACACCACACACAGAGCCAAACCAAGAGCATCATCGCTGGAGCTGAAAACATCCAACTAGAAGAAAACAGCAAGAGCTCCTTGGCATCGCACTTGGTGACAATGTTTTTGTTGACACCAAACACAAAGGCCACAAAAGCAAAAATAAAGATCTTGACTTGTGGGAAGATGGCGGCGTGAGCAGGGCGGCGGAAATCTTCTCCCAAAATCATATATATTTGTGAAAATACAACAAATACAGCTATTCCTAAAAGACAGACCAGAAGATACAGTACAATAGCCAGGCTACAGCTACATTTGCGAGAACTCAGCGCCTCACGAAGGGATGCCACAAAGGGTCTGGCGGAGCCACCACAGCTGCAAAACAGCGGAGGAGCGGCCCCGCCCACTGCAACCTCACAGAATCTACTCCAGGCTGGCACGCAGCTAAGCAGGAAGGACCCAGAACCCACAACAAGGGCTGGAAAGCACCAAGGGGACCAGAATGCACCCAGCGAGACTGCAAACCCCCGCAGTGCTATAGGCTAGGCTGAGGGCGACCCCACACACAGGCAGCTCAGGGGATTATCCCAGAGACTGCCTCCTGGTGTGCGGGAAACCAGCTCAGGCCCCAGAGAAGGGCAAGGAGAACAACAAGCAGGAAGGGACTTTGTTCTCCCAGCTGACACACGTGCCACCTACCAGCGACCACTTCTATCGTCATGAAAAGACAGAGGTATATGGTCCAGACAAGGATCACACAGACAACCCCAGAGAGAGGGCCTGATGGGATAGACTTACACAATCTTCCTGAAAAAGAATTCAGAATAAAAGTCATAACCATGCTGATGGATCTACAGAGAAATATGCAAGAGCTGAGGGAGGATGTGAGGAAAGACAATGGAGAAATGAGACAAGCGATAGACGGGCTTAAGAGCAGAATGGATGAGGTGCAAGAGACTGTTAATGGAATAGAAATCACAGAACAGGAATACAGACAAGCTGAGGCAGAGAGAGATAAAAGGATCTCTAGGAATGAAAGAATATTAAGAGAACTGTGTGACCAATCCAAACGGAACAATATTCGCATTATAGGAGTACCAGAGGAAGAAGAGAGAGAAAAAGGGATAGAAAGTGTCTTTGAAGAAATAATTGCCGAAAACTTCCCAAAGCTGGGGAAGGAAATAGTTTCTTAGACCACAGAAGCCCACAGATCTCACAACACAAGGGACCCAAGGAAGACAACACCAAGGCACATAATAATTAAAATGGCAAAGATCAAAAATAAGGACAGAGTATTAAAGGCAGCCAGAGGGAGAAAAAGATCACTTACAAAGGAAAACCCATCAGGCTATCATCAGACTTCTCAACACAAACCTTACAGGCCAGAAGTGAATGTCATGATATATTTAAAGCAATGAAACAGAAGGGCCTTGAGCCAAGAATACTGTATACAGCACAATTATCATTTAAATTTGAGGAAGGGATTAAACAATTCCCAGACAAGCGAAAGCTGAGGGAATTTGCCTCCCACAAACCACCTCTACAGGATATCTTCAAGGGACTGCTCTAGATGGAAGAACTCCTAAGGCTAAAAAGATGTTACCAGAGAAAATAAAATCATAGCAAAGAAAGCAGGCCATCCAAATACAGAAAGTAAAATCAACTATCCACAAAAACAGTCAAAGGAAATGTAAAAGAGTACAGAATACAACACCTAGTATATAAAGAATGAAGGAGGAAGAATAAGAACGGAGAGAAATAAAGAATCATCGGACTGTGTTTATAATAGCTTAACAAGAGAGTTAAGTTAGATTGTTAGATAGTAAAGAAGCTACCCTTGAACCTTTGGTAACCATGAATCGAAAGCCAGCAATGGCAATAAGTACATATCTATCAATAATCACCCTAAATGTAAATGGACTGAATGCACCAATCAAAAGACAGAGTAAAAGAACGGATAAAAAAGCAAGACCCATCTATATGCTGTTTACAAAAGACTAATCTCAAACCCAAAGATATACACAGATTAAAGGTGAAGGGATGGAAAAAGATATTTCATGCAAACAACAAGGAGAAAAAAGCAGGTGTTGCAGTACTTGTATCAGACAAAATAGACTTCAAAACAAAGAAAGTAGCAAGAGATAAAGAAGGACATTACATAATGATAAAGGGATCACTCCAACAAGAGGATATAACCATTATAAATATATATGCACCCAACACAGGAGCACCGACATATGTGAAGCCAATACTAACAGAATTAAAGGAGGAAATAGAAAGCAATGCAGTCATTTTAGGAGACTTCAACACACCGCTCACCCCAAAGGACAGATCAACCACACAGAAAATAAGTAAAGACACAGAGGCACTGATCAACACACTAGAACAGATGGACCTAACAGACATCTACAGAACTCTACACCCAAAAGCAGCAAGATACACATTCTTCTCAAGTGCACATGTAACATTTTTCAGAATAGACCACATACTAGGCCACTAAAAGAACCTCAGTAAATTCAAAAATATTGAAATTCTACCAACCAACTTCTCAGATCACAAAGGTATAAAAGTAGAAATAAATTGTAAAAAGAAAACAAAAAGTCTCACAAATACATGGAGACTTAACAACATGGTCCTAAATAATGAATGGATCAATGACCAAATTAAAACAGAGATAAAACAATATATGGAGACTAATGAGAACAACAACAGAAAGCCACAACTTCTGTGAGACGCAGCAAAGAGGAAAGTATATTGCAATCCAGGCCTATTTAAAGAAGGAAAAACAATCCCAAATAAATAGTCTAAAGACACAATTATTAAAATTGGAAAAAGAAGAACAAATGAGGCCCAAAGTCACCAGAAAGAGGGACATAATAAAGATCAGAGAAGAAATAAATAAAATTGAGAAGAATAAAACAATAGAAAGAGTCAATGAAACCAAGAGTTGGTTCTTTGAAAAAATAAACAATATAGATAACCCCCTAGCCAGACTTATTAAGAGAAAAGGAGAATCTACACACATAAACAGAATCAGAAATGAGAATGGAAAAATCACAATGGACCCCACAGAAATACAAAGAATTATAAGAGAATACTATGGAAATCTATTCACTAACAAGCTAGAAAACCTAAAAGAAATGTACACCTTCTTAGAAAAATACAACCTTCCAAGACTGACCAAGCAAGAAACAAAAAACCTAAACAGACCAATTACCAGTAATGAAATTGAATCGGTAATCAAAAAACTACCCAAGAACAAAACCCCCGGGCCAGATGAATTCACCTCTGAATTCTACCAGATATATAGAGAGGAAATAACACCCATTCTCCTTAAAGTTTTCCAAAAAATAGAAGAGGAGGGAATACTTCCAAACTCATTCTATGAAGCCTGCATCACTCTAATACCAAAACCTGGCAAAGACCTCACCAAAAAAGAAAATTACAAACCAATATCCCTGATGAACATAGATGCAAAAATACTCAACAAAATATTAGCAAACCAAATTCAAAAGTACATCAAGAGGATCATACACCATGATCAAGTGGGATTCATCTCAGGGATGCAAGGATGGTACAAGATTCAAAAATCCATCAACATCATCCACCACATCAACAAAAAAGAACAAAAACCACATGATTATCTCCATAGATGCTGAAAAGCATTTGACAAAATACAGAATCCATTCATGATAACAACTCTCAACAAAAAGGGTATAGAGGGCAAGTACCTCAACATAATAAAGGCCATATATGTCAAACCCCCAGCAAACATCATACTTAACAGCAAGAAGCTGAAAGCTTTTCATCTAAGATCGGGAACAAGACAGGGATGCCAACTCTCCCCACTGTAATTCAACATAGTACTGGAGGTCATAGCCACGGCAATCAGACAAAACAAAGACATACAAGGCATCCAGATTGGTAAAGAACAAGTCAAATTGTCACTATTTGCAGATGACATGATATTGTACATAAAAAACCCTAAATAATCCACTCTAAAACTACTAGAACTAATGTCTGAATTCAGCAAAGTTGCAGGATACAAAATTAACACACAGAAACCTGTTGCTTTCCTATACACTAATGATGAGCTAACAGAAAGAGAAATCAGGAAAACAATTTCATTCACAATTGCATCAAAAAGAATAAAATACCTAGGAATAAACCCAACCAAGGAAGTGAAAGACCTATACCCTGAAAACTACAAAACACTCCTAAGAGAAATTAAAGAGGACACTAACAAATGGAAATTCATCCCACGCTCTTGGCTAGGAAGAATAAATATTGTCAGAATGGCTATACTACCCAAAGCAATCTACAGATTCAACACAGTCCCTATCAAACTACCAACAGCTTTCTTCAGTGAACTGGAACAAATAGTTCTAAAATTCATATGGAACCACAAAAGACCCCGAATAGCCAAAGCAATCCTGAGAAGGAAGACTAAAACAGGGGGAATTATGCTCACAGACTTCAAGCTCTACTACAAAGCTACAGTAATCAAGACAATTTGGTACTGGCACAAAAACAGACCCACAGACCAGTGGAACAGAACAGAAAATCCAGGCATTAACCCAAACATTTACAGTCAATTAATATTTGATAAAGGAGCCTTGGATATACAATGGGGAGATGACAGCCTCTTCAGCAGCTGGTGTTGGAAAAACTGGACAGCTATATGTAAGAGAATGAAACTGGAATACTGTCTAACCCCATACACAAATGTCAACTCAAAATGGATCAAAGACCCTAACCTAAGTCATGAAACCATAAAACTCTTAGAAAAAAACATAGGCAAAAATCTCTTGGACATAAACATGAGCGACTTCTTCATGAACATATCTCCCCGGGCAAGGGAAACAAAAGCAAAAATGAACAAGTGGGACTATATTAAGTTGAAAAGTTTCTGTACAGCAAAGGACACCATCAGTAGAACAAAAAGACACCCTACAGTATGGGAGAATATATTCATAAATGATATATCCAATAAGGGGTTGACATCCAAAATATATAAAGAGCTCATGCACCTCAACAAACAAAAAGCAAATAATCCAATTAAGAAATGGGCACAGGACATGAATAGACACTTCTCCAAAGAAGAAATTCAGATGGCCAAAAGGCACATGAAAAGATGCTCCACATCACTAATCATCAGAGAAATGCAGATTAAAACCACAATGAGATATCACCTCACACCAGTGAGGATGGCCAACATCCAAAACACAAACAACAACAAATGTTGGCGAGGATGTGGAGAGAAGGGAACCCTCCTACACTGCTGGTGGGAATGTAAATTAGTTCAACCATTGTGGAAAGCAGTGTGGAGGTTCCTCAAAATCTCAAAATAGAAACACCATTTGACCCAGGAATCCCACTCCTAGGAATTTACCCTAAGAATGCAGCAGCGCAGTTTGAAAAAGACAGATGCACCCCTATGTTTATCGCAGCACTATTTACAATAAGCCAAGAAATGGAAGCAACCTAAGTGTCCATCAGTAGATGAATGGATAAAGAAGAGGTGGTACATACTCACAATGGAAAATATTCAGCCGTAAGAAGAAAACAAATCCTACCATTTGCAACAACATCGAAGGAGCTATAGAGTAGTATGCTCAGTGAAATAAGCCAAGCGGAAAAAGACAAGTATCAAATGATTTCACTCATATGTGGAGCATAAGAGCAAAGAAAAAAACTGAAAGAACAAAACAGCCGCAGACTCAAAGAACCCAAGAATGGACTAACAGTTACCAAAGGGAAAGGACTGGGGAGGATTGGTGGGAAGGGCGGGATAAGGGGAAAAAGGGGCATTACGATTAGCAGACGTAATGTTGGGGGGGCACAGGGAGGGCTGTACAACTCAGAGAAGACAAGTAGTGACTCTATAGCATCTCACTACGCTGATGGACAGTGACTGTAATGAGGTAGGTGGGGGGGACCTGACAAAGTGGGGAGTTTAGTAACCATAATGTTGCACATGTAATTGTAGATTAATTATACCAAAATAAAAAAATTTTTTAATTAAAAATAAAAAAGGAAAGAAAACATAGCATTTCAGCCATCTGAACTTAAGGGTCACAGTTCTATATAAAAACAGTTGGGGAAGAAGAATCTATCCCAACCTGCTACTTTCCCTCTGTCTTTTTTAACATCATAAGCATCAGTTTTTAATGCTTGAGCCATGCACCCGCCCTCCTTTACCCAGGATGAGCGCTCAACAGGACCGCAGATGGGCTGAAGACTAGGCAGCTCGATGCCGTCCCACTGAAGCCCAGGAGCATCGTGGCTCTAGCTCAGATGCACAGCGCCCCCAGGAGTCTCCACACAACAGGCTTTGCCTCATCACTCAGGGGCCCTGCAAGACCCATGTCTGGGCGTTCAGCTGACTCTCCCGCAATACAGCGAAGATTCTTTAAAAAGTTAGTGTGGAGGCAAGAGCAGAGAGGCAAGGGAAAAGAGCATCTCCGGGATTTCTGCTCGGCCAGCCATCCCCTCTCTCCCTGGCTCACCACCCCCAAGCCGCAGCCCCATCAGAGAGCTGCCAAGGTTCCGCTGAAGGGAGTAAAGACGCCCAAAGGCGCTGCGCACAGTGGGGCTCCTCAGCCTCCCAGAAGGCTGACTTGGCCTTTGTGAGAAGCAGTCTGAGAGCGAGGTTTTCTCTGGGCGGGCACAGTGGGTGTGGCGTTTTGGCCGTGTGTTCCTTCCGGCACACTCAGATCTTGGGCAGGCCACACAGCTCTTATCTACTGGGTTTGTTCAGGTTTTCTTTGCGCTGGTGTTTGGATCCTGCCCACTTCCCTGATGGGGCACCTCCCACAAATCTAACAGGAAACCCTATCTGCTTCCTTTGTTTGCCTTCACATGTATTTCCTATCTGGACGAAGGGAGGATTCCTTAAAAAAAAAATCTCAGCACATACAGGGTAAAGGACTCGGATAGGAAGGGACTCGGTGCAACCACCTCCCTGGCCAGTCACTGTCAGCCAGTGAGACCCCATCGGGAGGCACTCAGGATGTTGTTGCTGACAATGTACCTCAATACTGATCAATGTTGTTGCTAAAAGGGGAGATCTTAAAAGCTCTCATCATGAGAGAAAATGTGTATGTGTGGTGATGCATGTCAACTAAATTATCACAGTAATCATTTCATAATGTCTACGTATCAAATCACTATGCTGAACACCTTAAACGTATTCAATGTTTCATGTCCACTGTATCTCAATGAAACTGTAAAAAATATTGTTCTATGCTTTTATCCATGTCTATTTACAGATAGTATTATTTTCTTTTTAAGTCTTACATTTTGTACTTTTACAAAGTAAAAGTTGCAGCTTATACACATTTGTAAATAAATCAGCTCACAGATAATAGCCTTTACTGCTCAGTGGATGTAACTCACCCTTGTCTGTGGCTGGCTGGTCTTCAGCTCTGAGGATGTGGAGGGCGACTGAATGGTGTGGGGTCAGTCTCTCTGCAGCGCTCATGACACTTTTCTTTCTTGTTATTTTTTAAATTGAATAACTATAATTTAGTTATCCGCACTACTTTTGATGTACATATTCATATGTTTTGATAAGGTAAGCTTGGGGCTGTGCCACTGCTCAAAGGGAAGGAAAGGCCTGAAATAAAATCCTTCTAAATCCATGCCTGTGTCGGCTCCTGAGCTGCCCCGCTGAGGGTGAAGGACTCGCAGGCTGTGCTCCGCCCGCCTGGAGAGGTGCTGTCAACACGGTGCCAGTGCAGGCGCCCTTTGTGTCCCCAGTGGTTAAGGGCCTCACTCACCAGAGCCAGAGGCCGCGAGGAAGGGCAGATTAAAGGTGCCCCAGGAAAGCATTTCCAAATGCAGGTGTCCCTCGTCATGCCTTCTATTTGAGAACAACTTGTTCACAGGAGAGGAAGCTTGGCTTCAGGCAGCATCTAGTGTGATGCAGTGGATGGATCTCCTGTGACACCAAACACACAGGCTCACACACACAGACACAGGCTAACACACACAAGCTCACACACAGGCACACATGGGCACACACAGGCTCACACACACATGCACACGTACAGGTACAGGTGCACACAGGCTCACACATGCACATGCACGCACACACGCACACATGGGCACACACAGGCACACGAGCACACAGGCTCACACACATAGGCACAGGCTAACACGCACATGCACACACACACGCACACACGGGCACACACAGGCTCACACATACACATGCACACACACAGGCACAGGCGCACACAGGCTCACACACACATGCACACACATAGGTACAGGTGCACACAGGCACACACAGACGGACACAGGCTCACACACACGCACACACACAAGCACACACACAGGCATATAGGCACATGCACGCTTTTGCACTCCTGAGAGTTTTTCCGGGGCTCAGCTCTGGTCATTTCCCCTTTCTTTCACCCCAGAACTATCTCAGAAGAGAACACATCTGGAACTGGAGGGAGCTCAGTGCCTCCCCTGGCTGTCCACCTCTTGGTATTTTTTCCTGCCCTGTACACCCCATGTAACAAAGCTTTTATGCATCAATCTCTTGCATTAAATAACTTTTTCATTTTTGTTAATAAAAAACCTTGAACTGCTTGTCAGAGCTTCCAAATAAATAACTGGCTATAAATCCCACCCAAAGCACAGGATCGGTCTGTGGCAGGGTCAGCCACCTTGCCAAGGCCAACACTAGCTTCCCCGTGCTGTCTCGTCGCCAGGGGAGGAGCAGCCCGTCCTACCTGTAATGAGGCTGGGGTTTGGGGGGACTGAGGCTGGGCCACTGGCCTCCGACAGCCTCTTCCTCCACAGATGAAGCAGTACACGAGGCAGAAGCCCAACTGCCCACGCTGGGTCCCCTCTGCTGCTGTAAGGCATAGGCTCAATGCTGAGATCTGGTGGGCTGTTAGAATTAGCGTGTTTGCTTCCACCGTACAGCTTTTGGAGAGTTTAATTATGTGAAGAGAAAAAATAATAGAAGTCCATTTTTCTTCCATTTTGCGGTACTTTGTTTTTCAAATCTTGTTCCTCTCCGCCAGGGGGTGAACACACTCACAAGCTGCCATCGTACCCACTGCAGCTTCGTCCTGCGTTGGGGCTTTTAACCCTAATATGCAGCTGTCCTCCACACCTTCCCTTCCATCCTCATGGCTTTCTTTCTATTTCTTTTTAATGACAAGAAAAGACAATCACCCCATTCTGAAAAGCTTCAGGAGCTGGGGTCCAAGCAGCTGAATGCCTCTCTGGGGAACACGCCTCGTGAGCTCCCCAAACTGAGGGCCGCCTCAAACGCACAACCTGAGATGATCCATGATGCACCCCTCCTGGAGGCTTGTGGGCTTTTTCCTTGAGGCATTCTGACATCAAGTAAACCCTTAAAAGGGCACCAATTCATGTATAAAAACTGAGTCTCTAACAAGATTGCCTGGGTCTCTGACACCCCTGACTGATTACTCCACGGCAGGGGCGCTAGCTGACCAGGAGGCCTTGAGG
The DNA here is from genome assembly GCA_029783875.1 of Phataginus tricuspis. Taxonomy (NCBI): domain Eukaryota; kingdom Metazoa; phylum Chordata; class Mammalia; order Pholidota; family Manidae; genus Phataginus; species Phataginus tricuspis. The sequence goes on along the minus strand of JAQQAC010002629.1, from coordinate 25,275,507 downwards.
GAGATGGGGAGCGCTCACGGGCTGAGGGGACAGCGGGGAGACGCGCAGGCTCAGGGTGTGGCGGGGAGACGACTCACAGACACGGGCTGCCAGGTCACCGCTCATGGCCATTTGCAGCACCATGTCCTCCCTGAGAGGCTTTCCAAGGAGCGCAGGCTGAGTTTGTCTATCAGCCTTGCTCAGGCGCTGAGCACCTCGAGCCGACTGGTCTGCCTGGTTCCTCATGAAGAAAAGCGGAGACCAAACCTCTCAGTGCTTCAGCTTCCTAACCCGCAGAGGTTTTTTTTAAAGTCTCCATATTCTAGCCACTTAGTCACTTCCTCTTCACAAATCTGTGGAGGGGTGAGGAATGAATCAGCCTCCGATCCCAAGCTGTGAGGGAAGGACCTGGATAGCTTTACCTGTCTGCAGAGAGTGGGGGCCCCGAAATCTGTCCCTGGACCCTCAAGTCCCCCATGGGTGCCATGAGAGGCCCCTGGGCGTCAAAAGCAGGGTGTGAAGGCAGTGACCCCCAAGCTCTGCAGTCAGGCAGGGCTGACCCCGCAGGCCATGAGGAGCCCCTGGTTCTCATTACAGTCTGTCGGTGCCTCTGAGGTGCAGCCATCTGAGACAGGCATCCCTCACATCCACAGACCACTCAGCCAAGTGGTTTCTCTGCAAGCTTTCATGCCTCAGGTATCTAAGTGCAGAATCTTAATGATGGTCTTCTTTAAATAGGACATCATTGAAAATACACCTGTATCCCTAATGAGAAGAGCCCAGCACCAGCCCCAGAGGAATCCTCTCCCAGGCCATCTCCGCACCAAGGCCCAGAGGCTCCTGTGTTCTCGTAGCCAGATGTCAGCTGACCCACTCCTGCTCCGGCCACACTTCGTCCTGCTAGGGGATCTGGTTCTGTAGAGCCCGGTGGCCTTTCCTCCTGATCTAATGAAGTAAAATGCTGCATGTCCACTGGCGGATTTTTGTACACCCTCTATCTAATGCATCAGGATGCCTCCTGCGTCAGCAGAGTAGAGAGAGAACATAAAGGAAGTGCAAGCTGAGTGGCCCTCCAGGGCCTGTTTCCCCACAGAAAGTGAAGGGCTGGGGTCCCCGGCCCCCAGGATGCTCGCAGCCCCAAACATTGCAGGAGCCCCTGACAGAGACTGGAAATGCCTGCCACTGACACCAGTTCTCAACCAGTCAAGCTTTAAGTAGATGCCCCATTCAGCAATGTAACTAATAAATGGACAAGACAGCACATGCTTTCATAAAGGGAAAGACTGTCCATCCTCTGCAGGCCCTTTCCAGGCAGGGCAGTCGTTAGCCTCTCTGTTCAGCTCCGAGGGCCCAACCAGTGCACAGGGAGTCCCGCTCGCAGATCCCACCCTGCTGGACACTGGGATCCTGTAGCGGAGGTAAACAGGGCTGCAGGGCAGCTGACTCTGCCAGGGACACACTGAGGAAGCCAGGGGAGTGTGGGGCGAGTGGTCCCTGGTCTCTCCCCAGACATGTGCTGCTCCCGTACAAGGGGCAGTCGGACCTCAACACCACCCCCACCCACAACTTCACCGGCACGTAGCTTACTGAGCCACTGGCCCTGCTCAGGCAGCTCGGGAAGAAACATGCTGTGCACCTGTCAGACAGAGCCAGGGAGCCCCTGCTGCTCTGTGGGCGCTCCTCCTGCACGGGGGGGGGGGGGGGCCCCCGGGCCCCCCCCAGGCCCTCCCGCCCCAAGGCCGCTGCCCTTGGAACGCACCTGCTGGTGTTACACTACTCTCATGTGCCATGACTAGGAGGCAGCTAGGTCCCCTCCCCACACTCAGGGCAGGGGGCATGCCAGCAAACGGATCTGAGCCCACTGAAGACACTTCCCAAGTACCACTCGCACAGCGACCGGCTGATGTCTCCAAAGCCGCCAGCACCCTTCCTGACATCTGCCACCGTCCTCACTCTCCGTCCGCACTCTGCAGTCTAATTCCACAGGTGGTACATTACTTCTCTGCTGTCATTACAATAAAAACAAACAAATGTAATCTTCAGGACTGATTAGCACCCCTGCTGCGTGTTTCCTATGCAGTGTGAGGGTGGAGGCTTCCCCGGGCCCTGGAGATGTGACAGTCACCTCCTCATCGGCGCTCTTTTCTGCATGATGGGAAAAGCCATCAGCCGAGGAGTCCTCTCCCAATAACCACACCACGACAAACAGAAGCCCCCACCAGGCCTGACAACACACCTGAACAACAGCAGCAGCGTGGGGGGCTGGCACAGTGGAGTTCTGGCCACATTGGGGGCCACGGCACAGGGCGGGCTCCTGGCCAGAAAGGGCTGCACAGGACAGGGCTGCACAGGACAGGGCTGCACAGGACAGGGCTGCACAGGGCAGGGCTGCACAGGGCAGGGCTGCACAGGACAGCATCCCAGGCCGAGTTCTCACACTGCTGCCCCCCTTCCGGCAGACACGGCCCTGCTAACGGGAGGAACAGGCTTTACAATCCAGAGCAGGAGCTCCCCCAGGCTCTGCAGGGCCCTTAGCACAGCTGCTTGGGTCCCTTCACAGAATGGACTTCCCGCCCCAGAAGAGCCAGGCATGGCCTGGGAAGCTGACCTGCTATGGAGCCTGGTTCACGGACCTTCAGTGTTTGCAGAGGAAAAGGCAGGCTCTCCACCTGGACTGCACACTTAGGCACTTTGTTCAAACACAGCACTAGGTCACCTGAAGCTTAGTTCATTCCTTCACTGGGACTGTCGGTGGACATGACTGGGGCACAGGCTCCAGTCTCTCTCCCTATCTGAATGCAGGGAGCCTCCCCCGCTGCTTCCTTTAGCCCCAGTGACACGTCAGCCCTCATCCTGAAGGCAGCACTGCACACAAGCTGTCCTGTGCCCACTTTACAGATGAAAACACCGAGCTCAGTGGGGGTTTAGAAGCTCATGGAGGCCAACATAGAGCAGAGCAGGACGAGAGCCTGGGTCCGGCAGCTCTGGGGCTGAGGCTTTCTCCCCACACAGATAGTTCCCGCTCTCCACCATGGACCTCGTGCTCAGGGGTGGGGTGGTGGACATGGGACTGGAGTTCCTGAGGGCCCAGTCCTGCCAAGTAGGCAGAGAGACGGGTCTTGCACAAGGCTCCACAGCCGGGAAGGCTCCCCAGGGCAGCTGTGAGGAGCCAGGAGCCTCTTTGAAAGGGCTTTCTGAGCTTCAAAGCCTTACAAGTGGTCAGAGGAAGACTGTGGCCCATGCCTCCTCTCAGCCCTGCTCCCTCCCTCCCAGGGCTGCCCCAGAGCCCACCCAGAGTGTTTCACCCTGACTCCCGCAGAGAAGACTGCAGAGCTTGTTTGCCCAACTTTCCAGAGGATCCAGGCTCAGTCCTGCCCACGGTCTCCTCGGCGGCTCCTGAGAAGGAGCTGCAAGGCCCCAGCCGCTCAGGCCCCTGTGGGGGCACGTGTCCCTCTGCCACCTTCCACTGTCCCCCAACCCCATGCAGCCTGAGAAGGATTCCGTCTTACTGCTAAGTGACAACTCTGCTGGCCCACCAGCCGCTCATTACCAACTGCACGAGGTCCACCAGGCCCTTCTGACACTCCACCCAGGCCACCCAGGAGCCCGCAGCTCGCTGACCTGGGCCACTTGTCCCTGTCACCCCCTCCCCTGGCATGCCTGCCAAGGGCCAGCAGAGACTGTGCACCAGCCTTGGAGAGCAGGCAACAGTCTGCACACTTTCCCACTAGGGAGGTGGGGGCCAAATCACAGAGTGGGCCTGCAGGTTTACAAACAGCCACCAGGAAAGAATCCGGAATGCATTTACTCCCAGATGCAGTGAGAATCTGGAAAACGGAAAAATCCAAAGAACCTCTGCTCTCCACAAGGGCTATGGTCAACATCACAAGCACCTCCCCACAGAAGGGCAGTCACAGTGTATGTGCAAAGGCTCTGTGACCCAGGCGACAGAGTGGGAAAAACCCTTGGGCCTGTGATCTGGGCGTTCAGGAGCGGCTCCCCGGGGTCCTGCACACCACCAGGAGGGCTCCTGCTGTGCGAATGCTGGTGCTCTGAGCCAGCAGCGTGGACGTGCTAGGGGAGCCCAGCCCCCCCACCCCCGCTGATGTGCCCCCTTCTGCCTGCACCCACCTGAAGCCTCCACGGAGCGAAAGAGAAATAAACAAAATCAAGAAACAAAAGCTCCTATAGGCCATGAGAACCGGAACAGAAATCATTATATTTTAATTTAGCTCAGTCTCCTACCCTCACCAACTCCTCCTAAATAAAGTGCTTATGAAGCAGGGTAACTCCAGGGCATCGTGAGAAAATGTGCTCTATGAACAAGACCTCAGGGTGTCAAATCAGACAGACCCTGGAGTCTCAGGGAAGGCAGCAGGCAGCTGTCCCCTCAGAGGACCCCAGGTCCCACAGGTCACCTCATTCAATGTGTCGCTGTGACACACCGCCCAGGAAATCAGAACAGGAGGCTGCAGGAATCCCAGCAGACACCCCAGACCCCAGCTCTGGATGGCGGCCCGGAGGGGGTCAGAGCCAGGCCCCTGTCCGTCCACAGGGCCAGTGCCGCTTCACCGTAGGACCTGCTCAGCCTGGGATGCTTCCCGAGCCCACGGCCCATCCGGCAGCCCCTGCAGGCTGTAGAGGCCAGAGCACCGTGGACCCACCGGCCCTACAGCTCCCCGACTCAGCTTCCATAAGGGTCTATCCCTGGGGCCCCATGGGCGAGCTGTGCCGATCGTGTGGGATCTGACAGTAAGTGTGTATCAGGAACCTCGTGACAAAGCCTGTGAAAACGATCCCTCTTGGCCCAAGGCTGGCTCTCCTTTCTGAAAGCAGCCATCACCACTCCCTTTCTCACCCAGGCAGAGAGGCGCGGTAGGCACCTGATGGGCAGAATCAGGCCAAGTGCAGCCTACAGGTCTCTTGGCAGCTCGTGCTGAAAGGCAAACTCCTAACCGCAGAATGTCTGGCTGAATACAGCACAGCTGGTTGCCGTACTATGGCAGCTCCTCAGCGGGCTGCTCCCAGCTCACCTCCCTGGGAGCTGGTGCAGGTCCCATGCTGAGCACCCCTCTGACCCGGGGTGCCTGCACTTAGAGGCCCAGCACAGAGCAGACTGTTGGGTCAGGCAGGGTTGCCAGTCCATGCACGCAGATTGCAAACCAGGACTTTCTGACAGTCACAGCCCAGCCACCGGCTGCCGTGGGGCTCACAGAGTGCAGGGGACTTGTTGCGTCCATACCAGAAAATGTCAGGGGCAGAGCAGGCCACAGTCTGCTCCACGTTGCAACACATGAAGGGCGGGCTACAGAAGCAGCCATGACAGGAGTCGTCTACAGCTGGTGAGGGGATTACCCATGAGGACCTGGGCTGGTGACACCACCCATGTCATTCAGCATCTTGCTGCCCTGGCCACTCTACATGCTCGGTATGGCCTTGACAGGAGGGAGTTGAGGGCCCAAGGAAGGCTCTGCCCACACCCAGGGAAAAGAGGAAGCTTATGGGCCCTAAGCTTCCAGAGACCTTCACTGAAGCTAGCTTCTCTCTATTCAGTGGCCCTCTGGACCCCTCCACGTCTCACTCTTTAAAATGGGGACACAGTCTCCTCACGGATTGTCATACTGACCAGGTCCCATCAGGATCCCTGCAATAAATGCATGTCATTCCCTACAAACGACCCCTGGAAATCTTGCCACTGGGCATTTATTTGCAGGGGTTACTAAGGTGAATTACTCAGATTTATCCAAGTCTAGGTTGATGGGCTGAAGTCTTAGCAGCCACCAGCTCCTTGTTGTTTCTAACATTTGGACCAAGAAGCACTATGTCTGTACTTTTCTCCTGAGTCAGAAAGTCAGTCTTGATAAAGAGCCTGCTTTCCAGGGGCAGGCGGATTCCTGGGCAGTGCAGGGATGGCAGAAAATGAAGGGCTCGCATGCGTGTGGGCTTGTGCGTGTGCAGAAGAGTGGTGCCAACAAAGGAGCTGTGGAGGCCGACGTGGCCAGCACACAGCCAGGCCGGCTGGCTTTGCACTCAGCCCCAGCGCGGCCCTGACCCTGCTGCCGGGAAGCAGCATGCTGATGTTCATGGGGACCTGTCTGAGGAGGCAGATTTCCAAAAACGTCTCCCCTTGAACTGAGTCTTTGTCTCCTTTACATAAAACATATATTCTTAGCCTTGATTTCTGCACTTGGGCCCTTGCTTTTTTTGGAAACAGATGGGGAAGCTCTGGCTGTGTCGTTCAGGAAATGGATAACATGTCAACAGCTTTCATAAAGTACACACCAAGACGTCGAGGAGAGAGAACGTTCTTTATGAAGCTTGTGGCTGGCAGAGCCATTCTGGCCCAGAGCAGTCGGGGAAGAAGTAATGCTGGCTTTGCTCCCCAGCTGCACGCCACCCCCGACTGCGGCCGGTCTGGCCTCCCGGCAGACCCCTCCCTGTCCAGACGTGGGCTCGCCCTGCTCCTCCCTGTGCCTGGCGCAGACACGGGGCAGCCGCCTTTCCGGAAGGCCACAAGCCTGCTTCCTTGCTTTCTTTCCTTCCTTTCCTTAAGCCTACATAGCTAACAGCAGAGCAGTGGACTGACTATTTCCTGGTCACATGACAGACAGAATGTTTTCAGCCTCTCCCAAAAGGACTTATCTTTGTACCCACACGGGCATGAACGGCTCCTGGCCCGATGGGAACTTTTCTAGGATTTGGAGAAGACAAGATGGGATCTGGTGGCTTTGGGGCTGCACTGATTCAAAGGCAGTAAAACGCAGGCCCCAGCAGTGTGATGAGAAGAGGTGGCATATCGCCTTCCCCGCCAAGAGGAGCTGCTGGTGGTCCACAGGCTTGGTCCACCCCCTTCGTGAGCCACAGGAAGACTCGCAAAGGCTACCAGCTGGTCTCCAGAGCCACGGGGCACAGGATGACGCGGCCTGGCACCTGGCACCTAAGGTGACCTAACGCCCCCCTTTACTGTTTCCTCCAGTGACCTATTCATCATTAGCTGAAAGTTTTCCCTTTCACCAGAGAAAACTTAACTCCACGTAAACAAAATGAGAAAAGAAAGATTTAGAAAATAAAATTATAGAACTAAAGACTAGAAAAAAAAGTAACAATAAAAAGTATAGCACAAACCCATAAGCAAGTTCTGCAGAGGCTCTCAAAGCCCCCACACACCCAGAGCAAAGGGCCCAGGCTACACATGTGGGCGGCTGGCAGCCGACCTGACAGTGTCAGCTGGCTGGAGCTCCCTTGTGCCACTAAGGCAGACATGGCCTGGGTTTAAATAAATCATGGGCTGGATCTTTAAATGCTTTCCAGGGACAGCAGTGCATTGTCCTCTGTAACCCAAAGATAAAATCAACTCAAAGTCACCAAGTTGGGAACCCCCCAGAGCTACTCCAGGTCCAACGTCACAGTGCCAGCCTCCGTGACTCCTGGACTTATGCTCAACCAAGTTGTGCAAATCATTAGGCCCACTTCATTTAGCATTTTCAGACCTTTAGAGGTGATGGCATCTCTGGTAAGAACATCAAGATTCTTGAGATGGGGTTATTTGTTCATTTTGTGTCTTCTGTGACTGAAACCCCAACCAAGCCTAAATGTGGCCACAGCCTCATAGGTCTTTATACTGATCACCCAGAGATTCATTGTTCATGGCAAAGTTGACAGAATAAATTGTGTCCAGCACTCTCTGTTCATAGAGCAGCTTTATTCAAGTTTCACTCAATAAGCAACATGGTGTCACCTGGAACCCTGGTGTGTCAGGCTCAGAGTGGAAACACCACAGCAGGGTGCCTACATCTGACCAGGAATAAGCGGCGCACCCACACCCACGAGGAATCCCACATGCACACGTGCACACTGCAAACGCCCCAGCCTCTAGGATCCCACAGTGACACAGGCTACAACGCCTTACGAGGGCCGTGGGCTCGTGCAGCTCCTCGGAGAGGCCCCCTCTCTCCTCTTTGGGGTCAGCTCTCTCCTCTCCTCTTTAGGTCTCAACTCAGACTCAAGGTTAAAATCGCCATCTTGACTGCACCTTCTGACCCAGTCCAGACTACAGAGCCCTGTGTGGACATTCAATATCCTCCCAGGGCATTTGAGACCAGAATGGGGCATGGTGAGCCCTGCCTTGCTGAGTCCACCCAGAAGATATGCCACAGGGAGATACCACTGCCCCAAAGATGTGGCGCCCCCACCCGCAGGGAGCACCAGCCGCCCTCGGAGCTCGGTGCCTCTGGAGCCCTGCTGGGTCCCTGGTGAAGCCCTGAGGAGCACACAGAAGGGGCTCCATCTCATGGGGGCAGCTGGGGCACAGACAGACAGCCACACACCAGGGAGGGGCTGCGGGCTGAGGAGGAGCGAGCCCCCGAGGAAGACGAGGGAACTGATTGTTCACTGGACTTTTACTCATGGGATCAAGGGGACAGGTCCTGAGGTCTCTACCTGCGCCCTCCCGTCGTACATATTAATCAGTGTCGGAGTCAGATGCTAAGTGAGCAACGCTGGTAGTGTTTACATACATGTCATGCACGGTTGTACAGACTTTACACTCTTAATGCATTTAACCCTCCCAACAGCCCAGGAGAAAGGTACCGTCCTGATTTTACAGAGGAGGAAACTGAGGCACAGACAGGGCAAGGAGCCTGCCCTGGACCGCGCAGGTAGGAAACCGCAGCACTGACCCAAGTTCTGTGCTGTACCCCCTGGGCTGCCATGAGAGCAGAACTAGGAAAGTATGGGGCATCTCGGGGCAGAGACATGACAGAGTAGCAGAAGGGAAGGCTGAAAAATGTCAGCAGAAGAAAAATTGTATTTCCTTCATGTTTTCCTCTAAGCACCTTAGTTGTCAGGGCAGGGGAGGCAGTCACACTGGCTGCCACTTGTCCGGGAGAATTCTGTGCAAGCCAGAGAAAGCACCCCTTTCTCTAGACAAATCTAGGATAAATGTGGAGCGAGTGGGTGCCCACCCCCAAGTTGTGCAGTACACATGCTGCACAACCTCACAGGGCAGCCAGAAGCTATGTGAGGGGGATTAAAGGGCATAATGGTTTTAGAATGAAGAAAATGTTCATATATACTCCCTGGCCTCTACATCCTGAGTAATTATTTGCTCATATTATATATTATAAGTCTTTATATGTCAATCTATGTAGCAAAATTTGCACCTAAATCAAAGAGAAATCATGATGTCCTCTTGGTCTGGTGATTTAATAACCACCTGTTTTAAGTTCTGTTTTTCCAGACAGTCAAATCCCTTCCTTTCCGAATGACCCAGATACAACCAATTTTTATCAAAACTGTAAGCACAGCCCAGAGTACGGCCTAAACCAAGAGACTACCAAATAAATAAGAAAAATCAGAACACGCTGCCTCAAAATCTTAGCTTTAAGGCAAAAATCATGAATGTAAACAATGCTACCATGTTGTCTAGGTTAGAAAACAAGTACAAAGCTTGAAAAATGTTAATGTTGGGCGCCAGCCTGCCTGGGGGCGGCCCACCCTCCCCAAACCGCCAGTCGCGGAGCGTCCTGCTTCCTAAGCACTTCCACCTGCGGCAGGTCTGATCTGTGCCAGGGAAAAGCCCAATCAAAACACTAAGTTAAGCAAATTTAAAGGCTAGAGATGAGGGTATAAATCCAAACCAATAAACTCTGCTTTTTACAATCCCTGAAGAATAGGGTAGCCAATAGTTCCAATTTGTCTGTTCGCCCCGTGCCTGTCCCAGGAACCTCCCAGTCCAAGTGGGGCGTCTGTGAAGAGGACAAACTGAAACCCCGCGGGATGACCGAGCACTCCTGGGGAAAACTCCAAAAACAAACAGAAGGAAATCATCTCAGATGTCGACATTAAATTCAATAAATCTGGAGAGTCTTCACTCAGATACTCCTCTGAAAAAATTAACTCCCCCTCTGTTGGACACTGTAACATTTTTACATTGAACCCAAACAGTCCTTCCTGTTATAATGTTGAAATATTTATCGTGCATTGGGGGAGGGGGTGGGTAGTGATATTTTTGCTTACTTAAGAACTTGGGGAAGAGACCTCAAATTCAAGAATCCTAATATCCATCCTCTTATACCTCATGTATTTAAAAAAATATTAGAAACTTTGTATTTTCCTGAGTATATCAAATTCTGTATTAAAAGATAATTTTATGAAGAAAACCAAGTTATGCAGAATACAATGTATATTCCTAATTGAACAAGATTAACTTACAAGTTTTAAAAAGAGTTGCATTTGTTTGAATTTTCCCAAATAACTGATTTGACGTTTTGCCCCAACTAACCAACTCTGCATATAATTTTCCCTAGACTTCAAATTTCCTGAGAAGTTTAAATCTCTACTTCAGCACTTTTCCTAAAATAATTACTTAACACAGCAGATGCAGAATTTAAATCTGTAAGTTCTCATAGTTTGATCCCAGTTCCTCCTTTGAGATAAATAAGTTTTCCATATTTGTTTCAATCGTAACATTTTCTAAATTTAGCCCAGAAAACACACCATTATTATTATTTTTTGGCCTGATTTATTAAAATTAAGAACTTCTATTGACTCAAAATCAACACATATAACTATCAGATAATTGTTATCCAGACTCTATAAAGACCCGCCACCAGTCAAAATAAAGACCCACAATCCAAGACAAACAGGCAGTGGCTGTTGCTGAGGTCACACAGTGAACTCCCCGGGTTGCCTCCTAGATCCAGTCCCTTGGGAAGCCCTGCTCCACACTGACCCCAGCCTCGGTGTGTTCAAACGCGCACATTGTGACCTGCCTCGTCTTGGTGCTCCCTGGAACGCACCGCCCAGCACATGCGAGAGCCCGAGCTAGCCTTCTAGGGGAAGAAACTACATGGACGGGCCCAGCCATTCCTGCCGTGCGTAAGCCTGACCCACACACAGAATTGTCAACTAAATGAAATGGATGTTATTTTAAGCTTCTAAGTTGTGGGACTGTTTGCTATGTAGTCAATGCTAACTTTGGAAAACACCCAGAAAAAATGTTCATCCTCATGGGCAGTCAGAGAAGTGCACACATGAGATACCACTTCACACCCTCTAGATAAGCTGGAGAACGCTAAGTGTTGCTGAAGACATAGAACACAAATACCTCTCACCCCTGCTGCTAGAAGCACAAGTTGGTTCAACCTCCTTGAAAAGAGCCGTTATCTATCAATGATAAGAATGCGTGGATTCTACAGCCTGGCCATCTCCTACTAGAGATGTTTCTAGAGAAATCCTTGCACAAGCGTAAGGTCAACGTAAGCATTGACCATAATGTCCCCAAACTGCAAGCAGCTCAAATGCCATCAATGGTAGAACAGGCGCATGAACCGTGTTCTGTTCATACAATGGGATTATATGCAGCAGGGCATGTGGATGATCTATTGCAAATATATCTAAACCATAGCACTTCAAACCAAGTCACCAAACCACTACTGTATGAATCCATGTGTACAAAACTGACCAGTAGGTAAATTAAACCATACCTAGTCTGTATTTCCCAATTCAAAAAATTTTAAATATCTACAGGGAATAATTAGAAGCTCAGTTTGCTAATATGAAAAATAAAACTGTATCAAGAAGGGGAGCTTGGAGGAAGAGCTGACTGAGCAGCCAGTCTGTCAGAACGGGGCTGGCACATCTATAGGAGGAGACCCTAGAGGCAGCCGGAAGAGCTTCTGCAGAAGGGACACTGAAGCTGGCTGCCCTGCGCCCGCGTGCATCAGGGAAGGCTGGTTTGGCACTTGGGGGAGTGTCCCCATGAGGCCGGGCAGAGATGTGGTGGGGTGGTGAGCTGTGGGCAGGGCGAGCCCTGCATGTTTGCTGGTTTTACTTAGAAAGTAAACTTGTTGGAGTCTCAGGGAAGGGGACTGCGGAGTTCTGGAGGGAGGGTAAAGCTCTCCCAAGCCATCCTGGAGTCATCGCAACACTTAATCCACAAGCATCCCTCAGGGGTGTGACTTAATTCTGTTTTCTGTTATCTCATCGCCCCTTGTTCCCTGCAACTCTGAACTACAAGTTTTGTGTTCCTGGGTAATATCCATACACTTGTGGGATTTTAGTCCCCTGCCCCAAATAAGGGAAAATGAAAAGTTAAAACAGCATAACAGTTGAATGCAGTCATGATTCTAGAAATGTGTCACACAGCCCTCAACAGCAGCCAGTCTAACTGGGAGAGCTAACTGTCCTGGCAGTTCCTCCCCCCACTGAAGACCTCCTCACGGCTCTACTGCAGTGCTCCCTGAGCCGCCAGTCAGCATAGACGCCAAAGTCTGCCCCCCCTGAGTGCTGCCGCACACCCTCAGCCCACGACCACGTCTGGTCCACTCTCATGGTTCAGCCCAGAAGGAATGAGGCGCTGCCAGGCTTGCCCGGCACCTCTGCTCCTGTGCCCCGTTGCACCCCGCTGCCTCCTGGCCGTCTAACCCAAAGCATCGAGCTTTCAGATGAACCAGAGCAATTCCACTGGTCTGTTAACGCCACACAGGATCCAGCGAGACATCTGCAGGCGGATGCATCAGCTGCTCACCTGGCACAGAAAGGTGAGGGACACCGGAGTGGAGGGGCCTCCAGGCACACTGGCCACCCCGCTAGGCGTATCCCTCACACTCACTGCACAGTAGGCATCAGCTCTGCTCACAGATGAGGAAACAGATGCTCAAAGAACTTAACTTGCTAATGTTGTCACAGTCTACATACAAAACAGATGCGAGCCTGGTGTCCTGGTTTCAAAAATCGTTCCACCATACTTTTTGTAGATCAGCAGCTTTCACCAGAGGAACATGCTTTTTCATTTCCCTCAAAGGATTTCCTGAGTCCAGGAATAATGCCCAGGATTGTGTTAAATACCCTAGATTCCAAGTCTAAGGTCAACCTCATGGCATTTACGAACTCCATAAAGAATTTAGAGTCCCTGGAGGCAACTTCAACTAGAAAATCTGAGGTTCAAGAAATTATAGCAAAAGCAATGATTTGTGATGGATTTCCTAAATTGGTCAGAATGTTTACTGCAGCCACCTCCAGAGAAAATCTTAAAGAACATGGTCTCAGTTCAAGGGATAAGAAGCACATACAAAGAACCTGAAGATATTTCACAGATAGCCTTAAATTTGTCCCCCTCAAAGATTAATTTCCTATAATAACACGTCAGTTTAGAGGCACACCTTGTCCAAGAAAAATAAAAATTAGTTTACTTTCACTTTCCAGCTGACATTTGGAAAGAAAAGTGACCCATTCACACAGGAAGTCTAAAGTGCCCGCTGCTGTGCCGGCCTCTGGGAGTCTGCATGTTCTGACTACAATTGCCACGAGGAAACAGGTTCCCTCTGAGCGCCAGGAGGGGTCCAGTGACAGTGGGGCTGCCGCAGCCATGTGCTGGGGTGGAGGAAGCAGCCACACAGAGCTCACTCTGATCGGGGCTCTGCACCCTCTTGGTGTCTGAAAACCTCAGAGCAGCAGCCGGCTGCCCCTAGGAGGGCAGGGCCTGCATGTCTGGTGGGAGCATGGACACCACGCCACCAGCCCATGATGTGCCGGGCCAAGGGAACTTTTGACAAGAACAGAAGCCCCCTTCCCTCTGCTAAGACCAAGGCAGATGAGCCTTGGCAGCAGGTCCCTCAGGGAAGGCTGCCCAGAGCCACAAGACCAAACATTTCAAGGGGATGCCTTCCAGCAGCCAGGACAGCTTGAGCCACACACATCTTTAGCGACACCACTGTTTGAGGGTTGATGACCAAGCCGAAGGCCGGCTGCTGCTACTTCATCTCCACACCATAAACAGGCCCCCACTGGTGATGGCGTGCAGGCTGCCATGGGAAAGGTGTATGAAACCCCACCTGGCTTTGGCAGGGAGGGCCATTCTCAGGCCCCCTGTGGGGCCAGTGGCAGGAAGGCACCTGTCCTGGGCCACAGGCCGTTGCAAGGACCGAGGCACCAAGGCTCTGTGTCTCTTACTCCAGTTTCTTCAAGCTGGGATTTTCAGAGACACAGAAAATGTCATTCCCAGATTTCCTCCCTGTATTTACCTCACAGAAATGCTGATAACATCTCTTACTGACGGGCATTCTTGGGTTTCCTCATTCTGCCAGATCATTCCTAAAGCAAACAGTAGGCAGAACAGCTCTCATCAAAACACAGCTCCACACAGCTGAGGGTCCTGGAAATTTCATTTTCAATCTCATATTTGGCATTTGTTTGGGGATCTTTCCAACGCATCAGGAAAACAGAATTGCATTCACGGGTGGAAACCAGAACTGATGACTTTGCCTAAAGACTTAATATAGTATTTATTTATTTTCCTAATACTACCAGAGGTTTATATATTACAACAAATCAGCTGTGCACTGCTTTGCTGAGCTGCTGCTAAATGCAAAGTGTGCTTATTTTCCTGAGAAAGCATTTTCATAATGCTCAGTTGTGATTCATGTGTGCTTCTTAAATGTTTTATGCTCCCCTTATAGTTTGTATCTAGCTCAGATTAGAATCTATTGTTTTGCAGTCCATAAATAGTACATCCTCCAAACAGCACAGGGAAAACAGAAAAATAGCCAAAGAGGATTCACTAAATTTTCAGTTCAAGAAAACTATTGTTTCCATCAGAATAATAGGCAGCCTAGGACCAACAGATAAAAAACAACCTCCCCACAATTATTCACTGCAGTGTTTAAGGGTCTTTGGCTGGTGCAGGAAGCTTTGCGCACAAATGAGCTGGGCAGGGCAACACCCAGAGCCCATGGCCATTCCTGTGCTCGGCACCAGTGTGCAGGATCTAATCTTTCACTCCCTCCCTGATGGCTCACAAATCCGTTCACCATTTCTCTCACATCTGCTAGGTTCACTAGAGTGTGAAAGGCCAGATTCAGAGAGAAGATAAAGATGGAGAGGAAACTGTCCTTGCCCTCAAGTGCCCGTATTTGAGTAAGGAGACAGCCATGCACGCAAGACCCTAACAACACCATGAACCATTCAAAACAGTCACATGGAAAGCTGTAAAGAAGGAAGGGCAGTTAACTCCAACCAGTTAGTCGTTGGAACCTGAGGTAAGTTTTGGTGGTTGGGATGACATGTAAGTCAGCTTCCTAAGAGTACGATTCTGGTCTGAAAAGAGGGGGAAGAGCGTCAGGGAGGTCGCAGCAAACGCAACATGCGGTCAAGCCCCTCGGTCAGGCCACGTGGGCATCCAACATCCGGCATCCCCTGGGGCCCTTGTGGAACCGCCGCATGCCGCAGTCCCTGTGCCCTTCCCAGGCACGCTCCCCTCGCGGCCGGACGGCTCCGCCTCCTCTCGGCTTTTCTCTCGCTCGGGCAGCTGCTTCTTCGGTCTCCCCACATGGGCACATGGACGTGCCCTGGGCTCAGTCTGCACTGGCACCCTCCCTCTAGTGACCTCTCCAGCCGCAGGGCTTTAATACTGCCTCTGCGACAGATGGAGATATAAATTATAGCACAGATAATGACGCTGGGACAGCAGGTGTACAGGGAGGCTGTCCTGGAATGTGCTGTCCGCCTCCTAGATGCCACAGACTCCAGCAATCTATGTCTCTGGCTCGTATCGCCAATTGACTGTTTCCCATCTCTCCTTTGATGTCGAATGGATACCTCCACCATTTCATACGTCAATGTGAAATTTTTATATTCCCTTTGGATTTTTAGCAGTCTTTGCGACTTTGGGAAATTACATTAATATCCATCTAGTTGCCAGAGCCAAAACTCTAGGCACTATCCTTGACTTAGCTCCCCTCATGCCAAATGTCTAACGCTCAGCAAAACCTGTTAATCATTCTTCCAAATCAACCCTCAGTGCGCCCACTTATTTTCATCTCTACGGCTTCAGCCTGGTCCGAGTCGTCACCGTTTCTTGCCTGTGATGCCGTGTCACCTGCACCTGGTCACCTGCCTCACACTCGGCTCCCTCCCTCAGTCCCCCAAGCATCAGCCAGCAAGATCTTTCTAAAGCAAACCATATCAAGCCTTGCTCTGATTAAAGCCTTTCAGTGTCCTCCGGGCACAGTGCGAACACAGTCCAGACCCCTTCCTCGGGCTGGAAACCATCCAGGCGGCTGTGGTTCTTGGAACCGCCAAGGCCATTCCTGTGGCGCACCTGGGCCCAAGCGCCCCCTCCGCACCTCCGGCCTTTGCCTCGCTGGCTCTGTCCTCACTTGGACCTTCAGGTATTGGCTTTCAAGCCGTCTCTTCAGAGGTGTTCCCCACACACCAAACATGAAAATCATCATGTCATTTTCCATCACATTTCCGTGTGGTGTTAACCATCTGTGGGCTGCCTGCCCCCATCCTGTTTTTTCGTTCATTAGTATTTCATTTTCGTCCCTCCTGCCTGGAGTGTAAACATGTGGGAGCAGGAACATCCTCTTCCCAGCTCACCCCCCAGCGCGCTGGAGTAGTGACACCCCACACTGGCCTGTGGATGGATGAAAAGGGGCTGAAAGAAGGCGAGCTCGGAGGCTGTGAGTCAGCGGGAGACGCAAGCCGCAGTGACGCGTGTGATGCTGGCTCCGGCCGTGCGCCGAGTGTCCTGCCAGCCACTGGGGCCTGCCTTCCCAGGAGGGTCTCTGGCCCCAGCCTACAGTCCCCACCTACTGCTACCTCCCACTGATGCCCAAGCACCCCCAGACACTGTCGCCAGCCCTCACGAAGCACCTGCACAGGTGATGACCTTCCTCTGGATATTCCACCTGAAACATGTCTTACATCTCCCCCCACCACCACGGCTCAGCTCAGACTGGCCAACTTGGTCACCTGTACAGGCACACACAGTCCACTTTGTCCTCCTCACAACTCATGGCACTCTGAGCTCCGCTTCTCCTGGCCTCATACACTACACACCATGGAGCCGGAGTCAGGGAAGTGAGACCAGCCCCACAGAGAGGACGGGAGTCCCTCTGGCCACGATTCCCGACTTCCTAATGCTGCTCCGTACAGTTTCCTGATGCCTGCTCCCTTTGCAAGCAGGTCCTCTGAGCTGGGGGGGCGGGGGGGGGCTCTGGGCCCACAGAGCCCGGGTCCCAACCCCCAGTGCGCTGCAGCCCTCCTGAGGAATCGACTGTGGCCTCGGTGACTCTGAGGGACCCCCGCACCACAGAGCAGGGCTGAGAAGCTGCTCCTCCAGATGGGAGGCGCACCCCAGAGGGGCGGGGCCGGGCAGGGCTCTGCTGGGTGCATCGAATGGCCAGCTGGGCCAGCTGCGCAGAGCCACAGACTTCTTGGCTCAGGCTCCTTCCTGTTCACTCCTGTCTGCCAGAGCTCCGTGCTGGGGGACGGGGGCCTGCAGCATCCTGACGTCCCAGGCTCAAGGCCCCAGAGACCGCACGCACCGGGCATGTGACCATCCACAACCCAGTGAGGCACCAGGTGGGGAGGGTGCCCAGCCCTACAGCCAGCACACCCACCGGGGGTGGGGTCCTGGGCCCTACTTACACCAGCACCAATGTCCCCAGAACTGCTGGGGCAGGGGTCGAGCCAAGGACTCCTGAAGCTTCCAGGCAATGTCCCCGTGCTGCCCAAGTTGGCAACTCAAGAAGGCAGGGACATCAAGGAAAGGACACCAACATGGGCAAGAGGCATGTGGATCCCGTGTGGGAGCAGGTTGTGAGAGGGACAAATGGGAGGAATGAGAACTGATGCTGAAAGGAAGGGGGCTGCGAGCTGGCCATGTGACACAGTGGGCAGGACACAACACCCCTTTTTACACAAGGCAGCTACTCGCTGGAGCAAGTGCCGGGAGGCGGAGCCTCTGGTCTGAGTCAGACTGCTCCAGGGTGCGGTGCAGATCCTCTGTGAGGACAGCACCTGGCGCTGCTGTTCAGACCTGAGCAGAGAAAGAGGCTCCCAAAGAGCCTAGAGACGCAGAGGGGAAAGAATTCCAGGCGAGGGGAGCGCGGCAAGAGCAGGGTGGCCCAGGGATACAGAGTCTGGAGGAGGCAGAGGTAAACACCCAGGTCCCAGGTGTGCACCTGAGTGGAGGCAGGACAGGGGGCGGCGTTTCTAAAATCTGATTTTCTGCTAGAAAAATGTTATATAAGTTCATTGTAAGAATTTCCAAAATATAAAAAGAAAGAAAAAGACATTCCTTCTGCACAGCAAAGGAAACCATCCACAAAATGAAAAGGCAATCTTCAGCAGGGGAGAAGACACTTGCAAATCACTTATCTGATAAGGGGTTAATGTCCAAAATACATAGGAAACTCATACAATTCTGTAAGAGCAACAACAAAAAAATCCAATTAAAAAATGGGCAGAGGACCCGAATAGACATTTCTTCTGAAGAAATACAATGGCCAACGGAGACGTGAAAAGATGCTCCACATCACTAATCATCAGGGACACGCAAATCAGAGCCACAGTGGGCTATCAGGGCAGAACGTCCAAAGTCCAAAAGACAAGAGATAACAAGTGTGGCGAGGACATGGGGAAAAGGGGGCCTCCTACCCTGTTGGGGGAACGTCAGCGGAAAGCAATGCGGAGGCTCCTCGAAAAATTAGAATACAGACACCATATGATTCAGCAATTCCACTTCTGGGTATTCATCCTAAGGCAACAATATCAGCGATTCAGAATGGAACTTGTGGCCCCGTGCTCACCGCGGCGCTGCTGATGGTGGCCCAGACACAGGAGCAGCCTCAGGGCCCACGGACAGATGAGGGGATAAAGATGCGGCATGTATGCGCGATGGGCTATTACTCAGCCATGAGAAAGAAAGAAATCTTGCCATTTGAGACAACACGGATGGGCCTAGAGGATATTATGCCAGATAAGGTAAGGCAGACAAAGAAAACACTGAATGGTATCCCTTATATGTGGAATCTAAAATAAAAAAGTCAAACTCATGGAAACAGAGAGTAGAAGAGTGGTTGTCAAGGGCTGGAGGGAGAAGAAATGGGGTTGGTTGGAAAAAGGGTACAAACTTTCAGCTATAGGATGGATAAGGTCTGAGGGTCTAGTGCATAACATGGTAGCTGTAAGGGATAACACTGCATTGTATAGCTGAAATTTGCTAAGAGAGTAGAACTAAAATGTCCTCACCAAAAAAGAAAAAAAGGTAAAGATGTGAGGTAATGGCAGTGTTAATTAACTGGATGGAGGCATACTTTCACCAAAAAGTAAATAGATAAATTTATCAAAAAGTCATTCCTAAAATACTCCTTCCAGTCTCTTTTTACACCAATGCATACACATATGGCACTGAAAAAAGGGGGAGGACACATTACGAAAGATAATTTTGTATTCTTTTTCTTACTTAAAATGTTCTCATATCCTTCCATCTTTTATTATAATGGCTTTGTCATTATAACAAACTTCTATACAACTGAATAAATGAATCTCTGTCATCTTGATTTTCATTTTTCTTTTTGTTTTTTGGTTAGATTCTCAGGCTGGAATTCCCAGATCAAAGATGGAGTGTACCTCTTCTAGGTTTAGACAAATGGCTTGAGAGTTTGTTTTTCAACTTGTGGAAATTTAATGTGTCTCATTCTTTTCTTGTCATCACTGAATACTAATTTTATGAATTTATTAGATGAGTGCTCTAACTCTCAGACTATATTACTAAGGTCACTCATTCTAAACGTTCCCTCTTTGTAATTCTTTGGATGCTCCACAGAGCTCTCTCTGTCCAAAGGAGGGTGTGGGCTGGTTTGGGGAGATGGGGCTGGACTGGATGTGGGCCATAAGGGTGGGAGAGAGGCTGGGAGACAGGCCAAGGTCCCCCCAGGGTGAGGGCACTCAATGGAGGAGGGCCTCCTGACAAGAGGCCAGCAGGAGGAAACACCAACGCGCTCAGGGGTGGAGCTAGGGAAGGTAAAAGCATTCCCACCTAACGGCCTCGGGATCCGGTGAGGACTGGTGTGCCAGAGGTAGGGAAGACGGGAGATGTTGAAGGTTTGAAACCACAGCAACAAAAAGCCTATTTCTCAAGGTGAAAAAACTCCTGAGGCAGTGTGTGCGGGTCTGTCTCAGGGTTCGGTCATATGGGCAGAACAGAGTGAGGCTGCCCTGATTCTGCGTGGCGGAGCCCATGGCCTGGCGGCGCACAGTGGGGGACGACGGCACCGACGCGAGCACAGCCCATCCCACCGCACCACATAACATCCTCAACTCAAGGAAGCAGAGGCGGGACGGGGATCCAGACTGAGGCGGGCACCCGTGAGGGCCAGCGATTGGCCCCTATCAGCCAGCACACCCTCTGAGAGCGGCCTGGCACCCAGTTCACCAGCCCCTTGGCCAGCCAGAGAATGTTTCTGAATCAAGTGACCATGGCCAGGCTCCCAGTGACAGGGTGACTTGTCACCCTTCAGCAACCTTATAAGCTTCAGAGGAAAACCACCAGAAGCTCTGAAGACAAACAGAAGAGGCTCCAGCACAGATGTGGTGATGAAAGGCAGGTGGCTGTGGGGATTCTCTCCCAGAGAGGGGCCTGCAGGGTCAGCCCATATTACAGGCAGATCTGTTTCAGCTGGAGGGCTTGGCAGAGCATCCCTACCCTAAAACCCATTATTCCACTAAAAACATTCTTAACAGTCATCACCCCCGATTTGCACTTATTTCTTCAGTTCTTCTGGATGGTCAAATCCAAGCTGAACACTGCCTGCATGTTAGCCTGGTTTTTCCCATCAGATTTTTTTTTTCTGCTGTTCTTTTTTTTTTTTTATCATTAATCTGCAATTACATGTACAACATTATGGTTACTAGACTCCCGACATCGTCAAGTCCCCACCACATATCCCATTACAGTCACTGTCCATCAGCGTAGTACGATGTTATAGAATCACTACTTGTCTTCTCTGAGTTGTACAGCCCTCCCCGTGTCCCCCCCCATACATTATGTCTGCTAATCATAACACCCCTTTTTCCCCCTTCTCTCTCCCTTCCCACCCATCCTCCCCAGTCCCTTTCCCTTTGGTAACTGTTAGTCCATTCTTAGGTTATGTGAGTCTGCTGCTGTTTTGTTCCTTCAGTCTTTTCTTTGTTCTTATACTCCACTGATCAGTGAAATCATTTGATACTTGTTGTTATACGCCGGGCTTATTTCACTGAGCATAATACCCTCTAGTTCCATCCATGTTGCTGCAAATGGTAGGATTTGTTTTCTTCTTATGAGTGAATAATATTCCATTGTGTATAGTTAGAACATCTTTTTATCCATTTATGTACAGATGGACACATAGGTTGCTTCCATTTAATCCTTTCCACAACAGTTAAACTAATTTGCATTCCCACCAGCAGTGTAGGGGGGTTCCACTTTCTCCACATCATCGCCAACATTTGATGTTGTTTGTGTTTTGGACGGTGGCCATCCTCACTGGTGTGAGGTGATATCTCATTGTGGTTTTAATCTGCATTTCCCTGATGACTAACGATGTGAAGCATCTTTTCATGTGCCTGTTGGCCATCTGAATTTCTTCTTTGGAGAAGTGTCTATTCATGTCCTCTGCCTATTTCTCAATTGGATTATTTGCTTTTTGTTTGTTGAGGTGCATGAGCTCTTTATATATTTTGGATGTCAACCCTTTATTGTATATGTAATTTATGAACATATTCTCCCATACCGTGCGATGTCTTTTTGATCTACTGATGGTGTCCTTTGCTGTACAGAAGATTTTCAGCTTGATGTAGTCCCACTTGTTCATTTTTGCTTTTGTTTCCCTTGCCCGGGGAGATACGTTCATGAAGAAGTTGCTCATGTTTATGTCCAAGAGATTTTTACCTATGTTTTTTTCTAAGAATTTTATGGTTTCATGACATATTCAGGTCTTTGATCCATTTTGAATTTACTTTTGTGTGTGCGGTTAAACAGTAATTCAGTTTCATTCTCTTACATGTAGCTGTCCAGTTTTGCCAACACCAGCTGTTGAAGAGGCTGTCATTTCCCCATTGTATATTCATGGCTCCTTTATCATATATTCATTGACCGTATATGTTTGGGTTAATATTTACACTCTCTATTCTTTTCCACTGGTCTGTGGGTCTGTTCTTGTGCCAGTACCAAATTGTCTTGATTACTGTGGCTTTGTAGTAGAGTTTGAAGTTGGGAAGCTAGATCCCCGTTTTATTCTTCCTTCTCAGGATTCATTGGCTCTTCGGGGTCTTCTGTGGTTCCATATGAATTTTAGAAATATTTCATCCAGTTCACTGAAGAATGCTGTTGGTATTTTTCTTAATTTATTTTGGTATCATTAATCTACAATTACGTGTACAATATTATGGTTATTAAACTACCCACTTCATCAGATATTCTGCACCAACCCTATTACATTCACTGTCCATAAGTGTACTGAGATGCTATAGAATCACTACTTGTCTTTTCTGAGTTGTACAGCCCTCCCTGTGCCCCCCAACATTACATCTGCTAATCGTAATGCCCCCTTTTCCACCTTGTGCCTCCCGTACCGCCCATCCTCCCCAGTCCCTTTCCCTTTGGTAATATTAGTCCATTCTTGCGTTCTGTGAGTCTGCTGCTGTTTTTCTCTTTCAGTTTTTTTCTTTGCTCTTATACTCCACATATGAGTGAAATCATTTGATACTTGTCTTTTTCAGCTTGGCTTATTTCACTGAGCATAATACCCTCTAGCTCCATCCATGTTGTTGCAAATGGTAGGATTTGTTTTCTTCTTATGGCTGAATAATATTCCATTGTGTATATGTACCACTTCTTCTTTATCCATTCATCTACTGATGGACACTTAGGTTGCTTCCATTTCTTGGCTATTGTAAATAGTGCTGCAATAAACATAGGGGTGCATCTGTCTTTCTCAAACTCGGCTGATACATTCTTAGGGTAAATTCCTAGGAGTGGGATTCCTGGGTCAAATTGTATTTCTATTTTGAGTTTTTTGAGGAACCTCCATACTGCTTTCCACAATGGTTGAACTAATGTGCATTCCCACCAGCAGTGTAGGAGGGTTTCCTTTTCTCCACATCCTCGCCAACATTTGTTGTTGTTTGTGTTTTGGATGTTGGCCATCCTCACTGGTGTGAAGTGATATCTCATTGTGGTTTTAATTTGCATTTCCCTGATGATTAGCGATGTGGAGCATCTTTTCATGTGCCTGTTGGCCATCTGAATTTCTTCTTTAGAGAAGTGTCTATTCATGTCCTCTGCCCATTTCCTAATTGGATTATTTGCTTTTTGTTCGTTGAGGTGCGTGAGTTCTTTATATATTTTGGATGTCAACCCCTTATCGGATATGTCATTTATGAATATATTCTCCCATACTGTAGGATGTCTTTTTGTTCTACTGATGGTGTCCTTTGCTGTACAGAAACTTTTCAGCTTGATATAGTCCCACTTGTTCATTTTTGCTTTTGTTTCCCTTGCTTGGGGAGATATGTTCATGAAGAAGTTGCTCATATTTATGTCCAAGAGATTTTTGCCTATATTTTTTTCTAAGAGTTTTATGGTTTCATGACTTATGATCAGGTCTTTGATCCATTTTGAGTTGACTTTTTTGTATGGGGTTAGACAGTAGTCCAGTTTCATTCTCTTACATGTAGCTGTCCAGTTCTGCCAATACTAGCTGCTGAAGAGGCTGTCATCTCCCCATTGTATATCCAAGGCTCCTTTATCATATATTAATTGAGTATATATGTTTGGGTTAATGTTTGGGTTTTCTATTCTGTTCCACTGGTCTGTGGGTCTGTTTTGTGTCGATACCAAATTCTCTTGATTACTGTTGCTTTCTAGTAGAGCTTGAAGTCAGGGAGCATAATTCCCCCTGTTTTATTCCTCCTTCTCAGGCTTCCTTTGGCTATTCGGGGTCTTTTGTGTTTCCATATGAATTTTAGAACTATTTGTTCCAGTTCATTGAAGAAAGCTGTTGGTATTTTGATAGGGATTGCATTGAATCTATAGATTGCTTTAGGTAGTATAGCCATTTTGACAATATTTATTCTTCCTAGCCAAGAGCATGGGATGAATTTCCATTTGTTAGTGTCCTCTTTCATTTCTCTTAGGAGTGTTTTGTAGTTTTCAGGGTATAGGTCTTTCACTTCCTTTGTTAGGTATTCCTAGGTATTTTATTCTTTTTGATGCAATTGTGAATGGAATTGTTTTCCTGATTTCTCTTTCTGTTAGCTCATCGTTAGTGAATAACAGGAAAGCAACAGATTTCTGTGTGTTAATTTTGTACCCTGCAACCTTGCTGAATTCAGATATTAGTTCTAGGAGTTTTGGAGTGGAGTCTTTAGGGTTTTTTATGTACAATATCATGTCATCTGCAAAGAGTGAAAGTTTGATTTCTTACTTACCACTCTGGATGCCTTGTATGTCTTTGTTTTGTCTGATTGCCGTGGCTAGGACCTCCAGTACTATGTTGAATAACAGTGGGGAGAGTGGGCATCCCTGTCTTGTTCCCAATCTTAGGGGAAGAGCTTTCAGCTTCTTGCTGTTAAGTATGATGTTGACTGTGGGTTTGTCATATATGACCTTTATTATGTTGAGGTACTTGCCCTCTATACCCATTTTGTTGAGAGTTTTTATCATGAATGGATGTTGAATTTTGTCAAATGCTTTTTCAGCATCTATAGAGATGATCATGAGGGGTTTGTTCTTCTTTCTGTTGATGTGGTGGATGATGTTGATGTATTTTTGAATGTTGTACTGTCCTTGCATCCCTGATATGACTCCGACTTGGTCATGGTATATGATCCTCTTGATGTATTTTTTAATTCAGTTTGCTAATATTTTGTTGAGTATTTTTGCATGCATGTTCATCAGGGATATTGGTCTGTAATTTTCTTTTTTGGTGGTGTCTTTGCCTCGTTTTGGTATTAGAGTGATGCTGGCTTCAAGGAATGAGTTTGGAAGTATTCTCTCCTCTTCTATTTTTTGGAAGACTTTAAGGAGAATGGGTATTATGTCTTCTCTATATGTCTGATAAAATTCAACGGTGAATCCATCTGGCCCAAGGGTTTTGTTTGTCAGTAGTTTTTTGATTACCGATTGAATTTCCTTGCTGGTAACTGTTCTGTTTACATTTTGTTTCTTGCTTGGTCAGTCTTGGAAGGTTGTATTTTTTAAGAAGTTGTACATTTCTTCAAGGTTTTCCAGCTTGTTAGCATATAGATTTTCATAGTATTCTCTAATAATTCTTTGTATTTCTGTGGTGTCCGTGGTGATTTTTCCTTTCTCATTTCTGATTCTGTTTATGTGTGTAGATTTTCTTTTTCTCTTAATAAGTCTGGCTAGGGGTTTATGTATTTTGTTTATATTTTCAAAGTACCCGCTCTTGGTTTCATTGTTTTTTTGTTCTAGTGTGTTGATCAGTGCCTGTGTGTCCTTACTTATTTTTTCTCTGGTTGTTCTGTCCTTTGGAGTGAGTGGTGTGTTGAAGTCTACTAAAACGAATGCATTGCATTCTATTTCCTCCTTTAATTCTGTTAGTATTTGTTTCACATGTCGGTGCTCCTGTGTTGGGTGCATATATATTTATAATGGTTATATCCTTGTTGGACTGCCCCCTTTATCATTATGTAATGTTCTTCTTTATCTCTTGCTACTTTCTTTGTTTTGAAGTCTATTTTGTCTGATATAAGTACTGCAACACCTGCTTTTTTCTCCCTGTTTTTGCATGAAATATCTTTTTCCATCCCTTCACTTTTAGTCTGTGTGTATCTTTGGGTTTGAGGTGAGTCTCTTGTAAGCAGCATATAGATGGGTCTTGCTTTTTTATCCACTCAGTGACTCTGTGTCTTTTGATTGGTGCATTCAGTCCGTCTACATTTAGGGTGATTATCGATAGATATGTACTTAATGCCATTGCAGGCTCTGGATTCATGGTTACCAAACGTTCATGGGTAGCTTCTTTACTATCTAACAGTCTAACTTAATTTTATTCTTAAGCTCTTATAAACCCAGTCTAATGATTCTTTATTTCTCTCCCTTCTTATTCTTCCCTCTCCATTCTTTATATGCTAGGTGTTTTATTCTGTACTCTTTTGTGTTTCCTTTGTTTTGTGGATAGTTTATTTTATTTTTTGCCTTTAGTTGCTGTTTGGATGGTCTGCTTTCTTTGCTGTTATTTCATTTTCTCTGGTGACATCTATTGAGCCTTCAGAGTGCTTCCATCTAGAGCAGTCCCTTTAAAATATCCTGTAGAGGTGGTTTGTGGGAGGTAAAGTCCCTCAACTTTTGCTTGTCTGGGAATGGTTTAATCCCTCCCTCAAATATAGATGATAATCGTGCTCGATGCAGTATTCTTGGTTCGAGGCCCTTCTGTTTCATTCCATTAAATACATCTTGCCATTCTCTTCTGGCCTGTAAAGTTTCTGTTGAGAAGTCTGATGAGAGCCTGATGGGTTTTCCTTTGTAGGTGATCTTTTGTCTCTCTCTGGCTGCTTAATTCTCTGTCCTTGTCTTTGATCTTTGCCATTTTAATTATTATGTGTCTTGGTGTTGTCTTCCTTGGGTCCCTTGTGTTGGGAGATCTGTGGGCTTCCGTGGTTTGAGAGACTATTTCCTTCCCCAGCTTGGGGAAGTTTTCCACAATTATTTCTTCAAAGACACTGTCTATCCCTTTTTCTCTCTCTTCTTCTTCTGGTGCCCCTATAATGTGAATATTGTTCCATTTGGATTGGTCACACAGTTCTCTTAATATTCTTTCATTCCTAGAGATCCTTTTATCTCTCTCTTCCTCAGCTTCTCTGTACTCCTGTTCTCTGATTTCTATTGCATTAACAGTCTCTTGCACTTCGTCCATTCTGCTCTTAAGCCCATCTATTGATTGTTTCATTTCTGTAATTTCCCCCCTGACTTCATCCCTTAGCTCTTGCATAGTTCTCTGTAGGTCCATCAACATGGTTATGACTTTTATTTTGAATTTTTTCAGGAAGATTGGTTAAATATATTCCACCAGGCCCTGTCTCCTGAGTTGTCTGAGTGATTTTTGACTGGACCAGATTCTTCTGTCTTTACATGGTGATAGAAGTGGTTGCAGGCAGTTGACAACATGTGTCAGCTGGGAGATTAAAGTCCCTCCCTGCTTGTTGTTTGCCTTGCTGTTCTCTGCAGCCTGTGCTGGTTACCCACACACTGGGAGGCAGTCTCTGTGATACTCCCCTGAGCTGCCATGGGCGGGGCCGCCCTCAGGCTAGCCTAGAGCACTGTGGAGGGGTGGGGGGTTGCAGCCATGCCGGGTGCATTCTACTGCAAGGATGGGCCCCTTCGTGCCTTCTGGACCTTGCTCCGGCTTCCACAGCCTGCTCCCGTTGCCTGCACACCAGGAGGCAGTCTCTGGGATAATCCCCTGAACTGCCATGGACAGGGCCGCCGTCAGGCAAGCCTAGAGCATTACAGGGGTTGAAGCTACACCGGGTGTGTTCTACTGCAAGGATGGGCCCCTTCGGGCCTTCCCAACCTTGCTCCGTCTTCCGCTGCCCGCCCCGGTTAGCTGCATGCTGGGAGGAGACTCTGTGTGGTAGCCGTGGGCAGGGCCACTCTCTGGCTGCTTCGCAGCTGTGGCAGGTCAGCCGGTCTGTTTGAAGCACTGGCCGGGGGGAACAAATGGTAGGCTGCTTATCGCCGTGAGGGGCTTAGGGGCTGCTTTACCCAGCAGGGGGTTAGGAGGCCGAAGTTCCTCTAGATTCCCAGCCTGCTCGGCTGGGTGTGCTGGGACGATTTTGTTCAGCTGTTGGGCCCTTGTCCCTTTAAGACTTTTAAAAAACCGCCCACTTTTCTTTTGTCCCAGGGGAGCCAGCTGTGCAGACCCACTCGCAGTCTCCGTCTCAGATCCTGGTCTTCCATTTCTCTAATATCCAGTACACTATGCAATATATGTCTATGTTCCCAGTGCAGACCACCAGGGCTGGTTATTTAGCAGTCCTGTGCTTCCACTCCCTCCCCACTCTGATTCTTTTCCTCCCACCGATGAGCTGGGGTGGGGGAAGTGCTCGGGTCACGGCTTTGTATCTTACCTGCTTTGTAAGATGCTGAGTTCTCGCAGATGTAGATGTAGCCTGGCTGTTGTACTGTATCTTCTGGTCTGTCTTTTCGGAATAGTTGTATTTGTTGTGTTTTCTAAAATATATATGGTTTTGGGAGGAGATTTCCGCCACCCTGCTCATGCCGCCATCTTGATCCCGCCTCCCCTCCATCAGATTTTGAAGCCAAATTAAGGTCTACCCTCCACATCTCTTCAGAAAAGCAGCGACTCATTTGATCTGAAAAATTCTTACTTGAGAGAGTAACAAAGATCCAGCTTTTCACCAGCGACATGTGCTTATTCAACATGTTTTGTTAGAGGAGGAAATGACGACCCTACCCCCACCCCCCTGGAAATGTGAGCAGGCAAAGCACCCCCTTCAGCAGCAGGAACGCACAGACACTCCCTGCAGAGGCCCCCAGGGACAAGCCATGAGCATCCCAAGGCTGGGCCTTCATCCTCCACTGGCTCTGCTTGTCCCAAGTTCACTTGCTGACTCCACGTCTGTGCCACGGCGGAAAGGAAGGGGCCTGGTGTGGGCCGAAGGTTCTGCGGGTGGAGGCACCCAGCCTGCAGTCCCCAATGCCCTACCCCCAGCAGCACTTCCTCTCCACAAAGAGAAGGGACAGAACAGACAAGTGAGTAGATGACTGCCCCGCACCAAATGCCACATAGAGGCCCCCTGGCACCTGTTTCAGGGCACCGGCTGCCCGGCTCCAGAAGCCCCCCAGCATGCTCCCTGGCCACCAGAGCCACCCCCCATGTATGGGCACAACAAGGGCGGGGACAGCGCCCAAGGGCTGCTTGTGGAGAAGATGAGGGACATCTCCACTTGCCATGGAGGGACCTGGCCCCTCAGAAGTCACCTACCCCACACCCTGGGTATAAGGAGCTCTGAAACAAGGGCATGCCTGGAGCCTGGTAGGCAATCGCCCTCCCCATACTTCCTAATTCTGCACAGTAAGGGCATCACGAGCAATTTTCACAGGAAGTGAAACATTGAGCTGTCTCACCTTTCATGGAGCAAAGTCAGGACAACTGGCCTTCACTTCCCCACTGCACCCTGGGCTCCCTGCCCTCACGCTCTCCATGGAGTGGGAGACGTCCAAACTCAGCTGCTTGGGAAGACAGCTTGCTCCTCCCATATTCTCTCCAGCCTCCTAACAGCCACCCCACAAGCCCTCCTGGGAGATGGGGGCCCAGCAGTGACCCCTCAAAGGGACCAGCCTCCAACCCACCCTCTGCCTCACAAGCTGCTCTTGGGTGAGGGCTGCCTTGAAAGGGAGAAGTGCTACTACACAACATCCTTTTCCGGGACCACCGAACAAAACCACCGACTTCAGCCACTGGGTAGAGGAGCCCACACACTGACTCTATTAGGTCAAGAATTCTTAGATCAACATTTTGCATGAGAAAAAGGAAATCTTGACACTACATGGCATAGAGCTTAGATGAAGTTCTATTTTCATCATGATCAAAAAAACACATAGTAATTAAGAAAACCATAAAATACAGAAAATGAGTAATTTGTAAAGTGCCATCACCACCTGCTGACGCTCTGCCAGCTGTCCTCCGCCTTTTCCCTGTGCTCAGGTTTACGAGGTTTTTAAAAAATATTCCTATCAGTGTATATACCATTTGGCATCCCGTTTCATTCTAAGAACCAGCACTTTTCTATTGAATTAGTCTTAATAAAAATCATTTTAAATTGGATCAATAACATTGAACTGACAGTATATACAGTAGTTTATTCAGCAATCCCCACACAATTAATTGAGAATTTGAGGTCCCCCATTCACTGCCGTATCTCACAATACCACAGTGAACTGTGTAAGAGGCATCTGGTTCTGTGCTTGTTTTCTGGACTATTTTCTTCTGAAAGACCCCCATGTGTAATCACTAGTCAAGGACACGATGTTTTACAGGCTTTCAATCCATCCTGCTGGGTTCCTGTCAGCTCACTGTTCTCCCCACGGCCTATCAGGACTGCACACTTTCTTACACTCTTTGTTAAAAATTCGACACTGGAGAAATGGCACACTACTGCTTTTTTAATGTGTACCACGTTGATGACTTAAGTCAAATATTTTTCCATGTATTTTCAGATTACCAAGCTCAAATCTTTTCCAACATTAATTATTCCCATTTCATCAACTATGAATTCTTTCTATATGCTCTTCGCTGTTGTATGTGACCAGGCTTTGGTGTGTTAAATAAGTGCTTTTAACAAGTTCTTCCTATATTAAAAATATTAATTCATTGAAATATATTCTGTATCTTTTTCCAATGCATATTGTCTTTTAGTTTAACGGGCTTTTTAACTTGCTCTTAGCATTGTGCGCATCTGGCAGGACCACACTGCTGTCATTGGCTGCCCTGCCCCCGTTACAACTGGAAAGGTGTCCTGCACAGGTGTCTTTCTTCCGGTCTTTCTGTAGCCTGGACCTTTGGTATTCAACCCTTGGGCCAGCTGGAATTTATGTGGGGCTGCTCCTCCCCGTTGGCTAGCTAGAGAGTGGCTTTGTCCCATGAGCCCAGGAGCACAGGCCAGCACAAGCTCTGATGGCCCGGGTCAGAGTCCCCATACCGTGCGGCTGCTCTGCAGGCCCATGAGTCTGGCCCCTGTCAAGTTCCCGCTCCAGCTCCAGTGTGCAAACAGGAAGCAGAGCCACGGAGTCCGGAAAGAAAAATAAGATTGGGGGCAGGGCAAGAGTGCCAGGATTTCCTCTCCTCTAGCCTGACTTTTAGGTTTCCTTAAATTCCCCGTTTGCGCAGCTTCCTCTAGTGGAGTTTATTTGTTCTAAACAAGACAGAGCCTCAGTCCTTGCCATCTTCAGCCAAGTGCCCACAAAGGAATAACCTTAGCAGATTTGTTCCCAAAACTCACTGGCCCACGGAGATGGTCTCTTCTGCTTCCGAACAGACTCGGTGCACAATCACACGCCTGTGGTGTGTTTCGGGGAGGAGAATGGGAGAGAGGAACCAGTTAGCCCAACCAGTGAGACAGCGTTTCATTCACTAGTGGTGCCTCCAGCTACACAGAAGGGGAAAGGACATCCGAGGGTGCCCCTGAGGGCTCGGGAGCCCCCCAGAGGCTGACACCTCCTGGCATCACCCCCAGACTGCAGGAACATGCCGGTTCCTCCAGCCCAGGGGAGCCTGGTTGTTAACCAAAGCCCATGTGACCCTGTCATCAGGAGCCAGCTGTCACTCTCTGGAGACTGATTTCTTTGTAGAAGAGTGATTAACAGCTTGAACAATGTCCCCCAGAAACAAATCCCCCATCTCGGAGAGGTTTAAGCCTCAAAAAGGTTTGATGCATGTTATGCTAGGTCAGAGAGATCCCACAGCCCCCAGGGAGAAGGCAGTGGGGCTTAGAGCCTCTCCTCCACGCAACTGTTTTGGGGTTAGAGATTATTAAGCTCAAGCAGGTGGTGCGGGAAGGACTTGGATGCAGGGTGAACGGAGATGGGAAGGCACCCTGCAGACTCACGTAAGGGTCCACTGGAGCTGACACTTCCCCAGGGATGCCCAGACCACAGATCTTAAATCCCTGCAGTGGTCGGCATACACACCCTCCCGCTCTTCCTCTGCTGGCACCAAAGAACAACAAAAGCAAGAAAACACCAGTCTGGGAGGCCCAGTGCTCACGGCGTCTCTCACATTGGCTGAGGGTTCGCCCACCAGTCACCCGGCTCCCTCAGACCCAGGTGGCCAGGCGGCAGGGTGCCCACTAAGCCTGTCACCCAGTGTGAGTCCTGACCTGTATGGTACAAACCCACCCTACTCAGCTGCCAGATAAAGGGCTAGAAATGGTTGGGTTCTCTCAAACTGGGGCCTCTTTGGTGGCCCTGGGGTAGAGGGGCCTAAGGAGAAAGGGAGGAGGTGCAGAGTGAGGTCCTTGCCCCCACTTCCCCTCTCCTGGAGCCATTCAGAGGCTCGGTCCTACATGCTAGCACTCCCTGTAAGCTCTCTCTTGAGAAAGGTTTCTTCTGCTACAATGTGTTTGGAAACCAAAGGCCAACCAGCATCCAAGGGACCACACAACCCTAAAATGGCCTCATTCTGTGGTCTGGTTTCTCCCAGAGTGAAAAGAATGATCGCCTCTGGGCCTGAAAGAGTTGGGGCAGCTCCCAAAGATGCAGACACAGACACCCGATAGCCTGGTCAGTGTGGGATCAAGCAACAGGCTGCACTGAGGTAAAGGCATGTGTCCAACCCCTGAGATGTATAAGTACATGAAATAGAACAAAACAATTTGCCTTGAGACCTTTAGAATTTGAGGTACTAACAAGAACTGCTCGATATACTCCATTTCTCCTCCTTCCGGGCACATGTTATGGCTGAATTTACCCCAGGAAGTCACGTGCAGTCACATAACTTGTTTTGGCAAATACAGGTGACACGGATATAGCATGTGTCACTTCTCGGCAGAAGAGTTCAAGAGCCGAGGTACACTGCCGCGTGCCCTCGTCGGCCTGGGCCCTGAGCGGGACCGAGAGGCAGAGCCCCTCACCTTCTGAGACAAACATACAGCACTGATGAGGAGAAACCTGTATGGTGTCGAACCGCGAGAAGGGGCTGTTTGTCAGTGTGACACAGAGGAGCCCAACCTGACCAATGGGACGCTCCAGAGGGAATGGGCTGGTGCACGCGGCCCAGCACTCCCCAGATCTGGTTCCAAAGAACACTGGCTCCATAAGACATCGTCATCAAAAGGCTTTAGAAGACCTGTCGACTACTTCATGTCCCTCCTGAAGAGCCACAAGTTTTAGATAATAAATGTCCTGTAATAAAGAAATACTTTAACTTCATTTAACTTTAAGTTTTCCCACATGAATCTGTCCACAGAATGTGTGTTAAATATAATTGTTAAATTTATTGTTTAAAGTATAATTGGAAATTTCTTACAAAGTTAAATATACACTCACCAAATGACCCAACATCCCTCTCCTGAATATCTACCCAAGTGAAACGGAAACTTACATTCACACGAAATCCTTTATGTGAATGTTTATAGTGACTTAATAATTGCCAAACTGGGAACAACTCAAACGTCCTTCAATGTAAAATGGATACACTACTGTGGCACATCCACACAGTGGGACGTCACTCAGCAAAAAGGGAGCAGACACAAGATGAACAAGTCACCAGTGTGTTGCGCTGAGCAACAAGTCGGACTCAGAGGTCACCTACCATGGGATCCCATTTATATGACACTGTAGAGTCGCAAAACTGTAGCAACAAAAGAATGAGCCTGGTTGTCAGGGGCCGGGCGGAGGAGAGCACAAGGACAAAAAGGCAGGACGGAACTGCTCAGAGCTGAGACTCCATGTCTTGACTGTGATGGGTGCTCGACTGCAATCATTTATTTGTCAGAACTCACAGATCTGGAAACCAAAAGGTGAGAATGGCTGTACATAAATTACACTTCAATAAGACCTGCATTGTTAACTTCATTTCAGGTATAAAGTGAAGGGCCAGCTGTGTTTAAGTGACCCCTTCAAGCATCATGAGGGAAGGTGTGGGGACAGCTCTCACCACCCTGACCCCAGAGAACTCATCCTGCTCGGCCAGGACCCCACGCTTCCCAATGACATACTGTTAGCTAATCACCTCATTCCAAAGAGGAGGGTAGACAGGCTGGAAGGGAAGAGTAAAGACCCACAGCTGCATCACTTTCCACATAATGACAAGGGTTCACATTTCCTGAGCATTAAGGTGGTTTCACGTCCCGCTGTCCCCTGTGAGTATCCTGTGAGATGGGTGTGGTGATCTTGTGTTTCCAGGCAAACTGGCGTTCAGAGCAATTAGGCAACTCACCTAGGCTACACAGTCAGTAAGTGGTAGCAGCGTAACGTGCACTGTGTCTACACTTCTAACAACCCGCTGTCTTCCAGCGCTGAAGAAACCATACCACTTGGCTGGCTACAGAGGAGTCACGTGGGTGAGGATGCGGAGAAACCGGACCTTTCACACATTGCTGGGGGAATGTGAAACAACGCACTGCTCTGAAGGAAGGTCTGGCAGTGCCTCAAACAGACACAAGTTATCCTATAATCCAACAGCCCTACTCCCAGGTACACACCCAAGAGAAATGAAAACGTAACTGCACACAGACCTCACATGCTTGTCTGTGGCAGTATTAGCCAAAAGCAGAAGTAATGCAAATGTCCAGCACCTAATGAATGGATGAATACAACGCAGTCTCTTCATGCAAAGGAATATGATTTGACAACAAAAGGAATGAGGGGTCCACAGTTGATCGTGGTGATGGTGCAGAACTCTGAATATACTAAAAGCCGCCAGATCCTACACTGTAAGTGGGCAAATTGTATGGTATGTGGATTATATCTCAATAAGGCTGTTTTAAAAAATGGTGCACACCTATCCCAGTTTCAGCAAGTCCTACTTTATTAAAAATAAGTAAGAGGGGAACGAGGAATAGAAGATCCAACCAACGGATAAATCCCAGTGCTCCGTGGCTGCCTTTAGAGCATGGTGACGTTCAATTTGGAAACAGAATGAAAATACTAATTACATTGTTACTTAGGCTAATGTTAAAATTAGCATGCAGCCCTTAGCCACATGTCAGCTGAGAGCAGAGGGAAACAGCCTAGTTGATTAGTAGGTGGAAAGAAGTCTATCGTAGAATAAAGAAATGTAGCAGAAACCCCTGTGGAAAAATCTATGAGCAGATAATGACGTTCAGTCTTAGTAGAT
Source organism: Phataginus tricuspis (assembly GCA_029783875.1). NCBI lineage: Eukaryota > Metazoa > Chordata > Mammalia > Pholidota > Manidae > Phataginus > Phataginus tricuspis. Next base: position 25,240,876 of record JAQQAC010002629.1, on the reverse strand, counting down.
GATTCTGGAAAAGAAATTCAAACAGTGTACATTAGAATGTGGTGAGACTTGGTCTGCTCGAGATGAGAAAGGCATCCTGCCCCAAAATGACACACGTCTAAGGATGCCGACCTACCGTAGCTGGCAAGCGCATTAACCTTCTCCTGCGGGAGTTATTTTTTATTGTACCACACTTGTCAAAATGCCATCACTTCAGCTGCCTCTCCCACATCCGCCCACCAATTCCTCTCAGCTGTGGAAGAAAGTGCACCAATTAGAGCAGGAAGCAGCGCCTGGGTGAGGAAGTGCTCTGGCCTGAGACGTCTACACAGGTGCTCTGAAGGGGCTGCTCCCGAGGGCGGCAGGCTGGGCACGCACACACGCCGCAAGGGCCTGTCACCGCCACGGGCAGTGAACAGTAACTGCGGCCCAGAACCAGCTCTCCCGCTCCGCGGGGCGGCTGACACTCAGGACCAGGAGGCCGAGCTACACATAAGGCGGGCTTTTATCCTGCCGTCGGCCCGAGGCCCACCCGGGTGAGTGTGGACCCCTGCCCTCCTGGCTGTGCCGCCTCCAGGCGGGATGGAACAAGGCCCCAAAGGGAGGCTGAGCAGCCAGTGATTCCCAGGAGATTTAGAAATGAAAACAGAATGTTTTTGTCCTCTCAAGAAATAAATATATTTAATGGTCAACAAAGTATATGGCTTATACATAGGCTATTACTCAGCCTTAAAAGGGAAGAATATTATGACACAGGCTACAATGTGGGTGAACTTTGAGGACATTATGCTCAGTGAAATAAGCCAGTCACAAGGACAGATGCTGTATGATTCCACTTCTGCGAGGTCCGGATGGAGCAGCCGCACCTTAGATTCTGTCTCCTGATGCCCCGGCACCTGGGCCCTGGCAGACCCTGCCGGGACAGCCCCTCCCAGGCCAGCCAGTTTCCAGAAGCAGTAAACACGCTGCCCACGAATGGGTCCTCCCGAGGCAAAGCAGCCAATCCAGGCCCCCACCCCACCTTCTCTCTGAGGCTCACACTCAGGGCCACTGTCCGCCTGTCCCAGTTCTCCCAGGTCAGGACCAGACTACTAGGGACAGCCCTGTGCCCCAGAGCCCCTGACATCAGCCAAATGAGCCAACCCCACGCCTGCCCCCGGCCCCTTTCTCTGGAATCTCTCTAAGTCTTTCCTGGCAGCATCTACGGCACACGTGATATTCACTCTGTGGTTGGGTGAACCTGTGGCACGGGTGGCTTAGGCTTCTGTCCTGTGCTCCCTCTCGGAATCAAGTGGCTTCCACCCGGCCTGGAGACTAAGCAATGGGGAAGAGCGGCTGTGGCAGAGGAAATCAGTGGCTTTGTCAGAAGGCGGTGAGGGAATGCTAGGCAGGTGCTGGTATGTGCGCCTTGCACACCCACTAGTGGAAACGACTATACTGAGGGACTTCAGAAGCCACAAGTCAAGTGAAAAGCAGCTGTAATGGCAGTGCTGGAGATAGAGATTTGGGGAGAAATTCGGGACTAATTCATGGGTGGTCCTGGGCCTGACTGGGTCCCTGACCCTCATCCATACCTGTTTCCCTGGGAAGCCACTGACTTCTCAGAATTGCATCTGTATGGAAGGTACCCCTGGAGCTTGCCTGGCCATGCCACTGGCTCCTTGGCATGCTCTGGCAGGCCTTCCTCTTGTCCCACCCTGTCCTCCTGCCATCATGTCGTCTACGCCCTGCAGACAGCCTGATGGTACAGTCCCTCACGGCCCAGCTCCACTCGCCCTTCTCCTGCACGGATCCCCCTCCCCAGGCAGCTGAAGTCCAGGCTACCTTGCCCGAATCCCAGCCCATCAGTGACCCTGTGGCCTTCCTGTGCTGCTCCTTCCACCCGTGTGTCTGCAGTCATGGTCACCTGTATGCACCCCTGGTGGTTACTGTCACTTCGGATGCCCACAGAGCCCCCCGCCCCTGTGTTGGTGCCATCCTGGCTCAGAGGGGTGTTGTGGGTGACAGAGAGAGTGGGGAGCAGCTGAGCATTTACCTGTCTTTGGGGAGAGTGGTGCCGGGTCACTGCTGTGTGACTCTGGTTTGATACTTTGACTTCTTCCTGGTAGCTACACTCGGTCTCCAATGGCTAAATTTTCTTGCTGCACGTTATGTACTTGCAATGTTTGGCAAACATTGCACCACTTGCTTATAATACTGTCAGAAATTCAATCAGCGGCCTTCACAGTCCCTGGAATGTGCTTCGTGGCAGGTGTTAACTATGCATGTCTGTCCCTCTGAGGGCTTTTACTGTCTTATTAATGAGCAGGTGCTATAACTTGTATTGTAGACAGCATCTCTGTTAGTGTGAGGGTGTTTGGGGATGTGTATTCTGTCTCCACCGGCCACCCTGTCCTTTCCCCCATTCAGTAACCTTTTTACTGTAGGATGGTTCTTCCCTGCACCTCACGGCCCACTGCCCTGCTGTTAACACCTTGCATTAGATAGTGCATTTGATCCGTTATGGTCACCAACGTCCATACCCTATTTGGACAGCTTTTGCTTTCCCCTTGTGCCCCTTACGTGCCCCAGGATCCCACCCAGGGCACCACGTTACATGACACTTAGTCGCCATGGTCCCAGGCCCCTCTATGCTGTGACAGTTTCTCAGACGGTCACTGTTTTCAATGACTTGAGTTTTGAGGCATGTGGGCCGGTTTCTGTGGAACGGCTCCCAGCTGGGGCTTGCGTGATGTGTCTTGTGGTTGGACTGGGTTGTGGGTTTGGAAGGAAGACACAGGGCAGGGCCTTCTCATCGCATCTCATCAGGGGTAGGTACTATCTTCCTTTTGTTTGTTTATCTATTTTCATTGTGGTAAAATATACATATGCACATTTACCACTTTAACCGTTCCCAAGTGTACATTCAGTGGCAGTAAGCACATTCACATTGCTGTGCAGCCCCCGCCACCATCCGTCTTCCAGAACTTTTCCTCTTCCTCCAGAAACTGTCCCAGCTGCACACCAGCTCCTCATCCCCTCCCTCAGGCTCTGGCTCCCACCTTCTTCTTTCTGTCTCTGTGAAGGTGGCTGTTCCAGTGTTTCAGTACAGCTTTTATTATATTTCAGGTGTAGTGAGGCCAGCAGGTCAGGAGGTGGCTGCCGTTGAGAAGATAGTTACCCCCCCCCCCCCCCCCGCAGACCCCAGCAGGAGGGCACGCCACTCCGGGCAGGGCCACAAGGGGGAGCACCCTGGGCAGTCAGGAGCAGGGGAAGGTGGGCAGGAAGCTTGATTGTGCTTTGTTGGGGGAGGAACAGGCGGGGGGTGGGGGCAGGGGGAGGGCCGTGGGGGGGGGGCATGGCCGGGGTGGGGGCTGGGGGCAGGCGTGGGGTTGGCTCATTTGGCTGATGTCAGGGGCTCTGGGGCACAGGGCTGTCCCTAGTAGTCTGGTCCTGACCTGGGAGAACTGGGACAGGCGGACAGTGGCCCTGAGTGTGAGCCTCAGAGAGAAGGTGGGGTGGGGGCCTGGATTGGCTGCTTTGCCTCAGGAGGACCCATTCGTGGGCAGCGTGTTTACTGCCTCTGGAAACTGGCTGGCCTGGGAGGCCACCCTGCTTCGGTGACGAGGACCTTGCAGCCACCAGGCGACCACTAGGAGCCTCAGGTGGGGCCCAGCCCTGGAAAGAGACCACGTGCTGACAGCATCGTCTGCCCACAGACGCCACAGGCCTCAGGACACTCGGTCACTTTCACCACTAACATCAGCTGCTTCCTTCCTACATTTGGGCTGCTCAAGTCAGATTCTCTGGGAATTCTGGTTCGTTTCTATGATCAACCATTTCGCTCAGCAGGCTACAAGCATGCTGCCCACAGCTGAGTGTCCCCACAGACCCAGCACAGTACCTCCACATATGCATCCCACAAGCAGCAGGGGCTGAACTGAGCCGCTGAGAGAGAAGAAGCAGGATGGGAGATGGAGAGGCCCGAAGGCGGATGGTTCAAGAAGGAATGGGCAGAGACCAGCGACGGCCGGGACACACCCCGCGGGGCAGCGGAGAGCAGAACCTCCAAACGGCTTCCAACAGGCAGCAGCTACGGTTGGCTGTGATGTGCGTCCTGAGAGGTCAGCGGGGCACCTTAACCAGGGCAACAGCACGGGCCGCACCCACGCAAGCAGCGGCGTGTGCGGATCTGGGTCCCTGAGGCCAGAGGCACCACTAAGAAAAGTTTTCACAGCTAAGCGTGGCCTTGGCCTGAAATAGCCGCAGGTCAAGTGTAAAACGAACTCAATGATCTGTTCACACAGCTGTTCTTACGTGAGCTGTTAGAAGAAAAACCTTTAAGGAGCCAGTCTAAGTCCTCCAGCTGTTGACAAGCAGAACTTAGAGTTGGATTTATGCACCTGGGAGACAGGTAACAGCTTCTATTTGGAACAAATGCCTCCTGGAAATGAGGAAGGAGTAGGGATTTGGTCAGAAATGACAGGACTACAGTTAGAGGAAAATTGTCCGTGTCTGTTTCTCACGCCAAAGTAAATACGCTAATACTATTTCACACTTTGGTGACTCACTGCGGCCAGGCCTCCACAACAGGAGATTAGAGAGGGTCACTTTAAAAGCAAACTCAAGGTCACTTACAAATACTAGGGCTCCATCAAAGACAATGCCCAGATCTGCTCTCATCCCTGTGTGCGGCGTTCATGGGAGAGAAAGAGGGACCTTCCAATTGTCTGAATTCAAGTGTGAAAGTAATTTAGGTCATCACACCAGCTGGGCCTGGAGAGGTATCCCGCTCAGAGCAACCATGTGCGAATCCATCCCAGCCACAACATTCAGAAAAACTCCACTCAGCGTCCACTTGAAGGTCAGGCAGGACAGGCGGCTCTCAAGGCCCCTTGAAAGGGAGTCATTTGTGTAGGAATTGCCGGGAATCTTGTGAAAATGCACAGCTTCTGCCTCTGAGCATTGAAGTCTGGGTGGAGTCCAGAGCCTGCAGTTTGAAGTCGGACTAACTGGTTCCAGGCCTGCCCAGCGGCTGAGGGAGCAGTGACCGAGGAACACTCAGAACGGCTCCCGGGCGCTGATAACCCTTTATCACTGTCATCACTCTTATCCGTGCCACTCCCATCGGGCTCTCCCAAGGCTCAGTGGCCAAGAATGAACAGATGGAACCCCCACCTAGCAGCAGCCTAGAGCCTCACGTGAGATGCAGGCTGGAGAAGCTTCGGCCGCTGATAGAAGAGGGGCCAGACCTCCGTGAAGGGAGCTCCAGACCAGGTGGCAGGAAGCCGTGGCTCAGCCACTACCTTCTTCCAGACCTCATGGCTCCTTCAACTCCACAAAACTAATTTAAAATTAGATTAAACAAAACAATACAAGACAAGATTAAGGTACAATTCCCTATTAGAGGAGCCACCACCCACGTGTGGCTGCTTCAATTTCAATTTTAATTGATTAAAAGTAAACATCACTGAAGTCCACTTCCTCAGTCTCACATGCCACACTTCTCCAGCTCAGCAGCCACGTGTGGTAAGTGGCTTCCCTGTGGACAGAGGAGACACGGAACATTCCCATATTCATTGCACAAGCTTCCAAGAGGCCCTGTCAGTTCCGTTCTACAGAAGAAAATGTAGGTTAAAAGGCTTAAACTCAGCAGGCAATGGAAAACCACCATGCACATTGACAAACCTTATTTACCCAAGATATGACATAAGGTTTTAGAACTGCTGATAGCAATGCCAAAAAAAATCTTGGTTTGCTAAGTAAAAACCTGATTTTGATATATTTGATTAGCTATACAAGCCAAGTGTACCCTCAGCAACCACACTGCCTTTGTATGTCCGGATGCACTTCACTGGATCTGCTGACCAGAGAGAAGAAACTAGAGGCTGGGCCGCAGTTTCTCTTCATGCAAAGGAAGAGGCCAGGCCTATGCCAGCTCTAACATTCTACCCATTTATGAGCAAGGCTGATGCATTCTAATGTTGCCTGTGGTATAAACCTTATGTAGCAGGAGAGAGAAGCACACAGACGCTGTCACACTGGATGGACAGAGTGGAGAGAACGGCATGGAGGAGCTGCACGCAGGCCCCGAGGGTCACAGCTGATCCCACAGGGCTCCTGGCCCTTAGCAGACGCGTAGATTGAGTGGACAGCTTAGCACGCGGCTATGTGCCTCCAGGCTATGGAGAGGAGGCTCCTGACAGCTTATGGGCAGCTGCTGACCCGGAGGCTGCTCTGAGCAGACCCACCCCCTCCCAAAGGGGCTGCCTTAAATAATTTGGGACTCAAAGTGCTTCACAACTTGGTCAAAGCAGGCCCACAGCAGTCCCTGTGCTCAGGGGCTGGGAACAAACGCCCAGGGCTGCTCACCAGCAGGGGGGTGGGGGGCAGAACGGACCGCGTGCGGGCTCTCAAGTCCCAGAGATAAGCGGCCTCTGGCTCTAAGGGAAGGTGGGACGGCAGGAGCAAGGAGCAAGCACTCACCGTCCTTGCCAGCGACAGTCTGGTTCTAGCTGAGCAGACGGCCACATCTCCTGCTCTCTCCAGCCCCTTCCTTCCAACTTGTTGTGCGCACAGAAGCACTAGGGCCAGGGTGGCGGCCTCTGCTGAGAAACTGGACGTCTGATGGCCAGAGTTGGACGTCTGATGGCCAGTGGAGTGGGCGACACTCACAGGCGCCCAGGCCAGCTGACAGCCCCTCCCGGACACGACCCCTGACAGGGAGGTATGGGGGCACTGGCTGAATCTCAGAGGGGGAAACACGGCCACAGCAGAGGGCGCAGGAAAGCAGAGTTCCCAGCTGGGAACTGGGGACGGGCCTCATTTGCTGTGTGCTTTGTTTAGCTTTTAGCAGCTGGCAGACTCTTGAGGCAAATCGCCTAATTTCACGAAAACTGGGATGTTGGGATCTAAAGAGATGAGTTGATTCAATCCTGGAGTTTTAGGGGAGAAGAAGCCAGGAACAGGAGCTGGAGGGCCTTCCAGGCCTGGCAGTGGTCTGCAGAGCGTCCCCAGCCCCCACCCCATAGCTGCTGGGGCAGCACCTGCTCCCTCCACGGTCCCTAGACAAGGACATGCGCTGGGGATGAGTCAGGAAGTGAGACGCCTGCCTTCCCACCCCCTCACCACACCCCACCTAGATCCAAGGCTGAGAGTTGGGGCTCTGCAAACTGGCTGTGCTCAGGGCCAAGCTGCTTATTTCTGAGCTGTGGAGAGTGATCTGACGTCTTGCTTCCCATGACACATATGCGACTGGCAAACTGGACATCCCCAAGGAGAGGGGGCCTCCATCCCCAAGTTGGGAACAGCCCCGCGCTGCAGAAGGCCAGTGTGCTGAGTTCCCACACGCTTTCTCCAGCCCACAAATCTCAGGGTGGATGGTGGAAACAGCTCCTTTACCAGACTGGACACACCAGTCACATCACACCTCCCCCAACTTCGGTTAGGGAGCAAGTTCTGGACCAGGTTCTCTGTCCCATTTCACTGAGGTCTCCAGGAGCAGGGCTGGAGGCACTGGCTCAAGTGGGTGTGATAAATCCGAGTGACAACAGGAAGGTGGCATGCAGACTGTGTGCTCCTATGTGCAATGTCACAGCTACCTCACAGTGGGTAGGGGCCATAGGGAGAAAAACGGAATTGCTCAACCATGCTTTAACACTGGACGGGCCAATATGACTCCCGAACGGAGAACCTCATACCAAGAAGCAATTACACAGATGGACACAACGTTTTACACTGCAACTTTTCTCCATTCAAACTTAGCACATTCTTTCTCTTTGTTATGCTGTATTGTGTAAGGCTGTTTAGTGTCTTCTCAGGAACTGTCATACTATTCAGATTATGTCTATCCTAATTAATAAAATGTTTTTATTGTGGCAAAATACATATAACAGAAACTGTACCATTTTAAGTGTACAGTTCAGTGACACTGAATGCATCCATACTGCTGTGTAACCATCACATTACTTATTTCCAGACTTTCCATCTTCCCAAACAACTTGTACCCATTAAGTAATAACGCCCCATTCCTCCTCCCTCAGCACCTGGTGACCTCTATTCCACCTTCTTTCTTGATAAATATGACTTCTCTAGGGACCCCACAAGTGGAACCATACAATATTCGTCCTTTGGTGACAGGCTTATTTCACTCAGCATAATATCCTCAAGGGTCACCCATGTTGTAGCCTGTGTCAGAATTAACTTCCTTTTGAGGCTGAATCATATTCCATAGTGCGGATATGCCATATTTTACTCATTCATTCGTCCACTGGCTGGACACTTTGATCGCTTCCACATTTTAGCTATTGTGAATAATGCTGCTCTGAACACGGCTGTACAGTTACCTCTTTGAGACCCAGCTTTCCATTCTTCTGGATACATACCCAGAAGTGGGATTGCTGGATCACATAATAATTCTCTGTTTAACTTTCTGAGGAGGTGCTACACTGTTTTCCACAGCAGCTGCACCACTTTTTATTCCCACCAACAGTGTACAAAGGTTCCAATGTTTCCACCTCCTTGACAACATTTACACTGTTGGTTTTTATTGTAGCAATCTTATGATACAATAAGTGAGCGGGAGGTGGTATCTCACTGCAGTTTTGATTTGCATCTCCCAAATGATTAGTGATGGTGAGGGTCCTTCCACGTGCCTGTTGGCCATCTATATGTCTTTAGAGCGGTGTCTACTTAAACTCTTTGCACACTTTGAATTGGCTTGGGTTTTTTTCTTGTCTTGCACAGGTTCTTTATATACTCTAGATAGTAATCATAGTAATCCCCTACCAGATGTATGATTTGTAAATATTTTTCCCATTCTGTGGGCTTTCATTCTCTTAATAGTGCCTTTCAATGCACAGAAGTCTTTAATTCTGATGTAGTTCAAGGTATCTAGTTTTTCTTCCTTTGACTGCGCCTTTGATGTCACACCTAAGAAAGCATTACCCAATCCAAGGCCAAGAAGATCTTCACCCGTGTTTTCTTCTAAGAGTTTTATAAAACATTTAAGTTTAGGTTTGAGCCTTTACAATTAGGTCATGGATCCACTTTGAGTTAATTTGCAAAGGGTCCAGCCTCACTCTTTTGCACATGGACACCTAGTTTTCCAAGCACAGTTTGCTGGGAAGATTGTCCTTTCCTCACTAGCGGTCTTGGAACCCTGTTGGAGATCATCAGCCATGTATGTGGGCATTTCTTCTACTCTGTTCCATCGGCCTATGTATTTACTTTATGCCAGGACCATACTGTTTCCATTACTGTAGCTCCAGCTACATTTTTGAAATCAGGAAGTGACTTCTTCAACTTCATCCTTCTTTGTCAAGACTGCTGTAGATATCCGGGAGCCCTTGAGATTCCACGGGAGTTTTAGGATGGTTTTCCTGTTTCTGGGCCTCCACCACTGGGGAGGCCATTGGGTCCCAGGCACCATCGGGATTTTGACAGGGAGTGCACTGAATCTGTACATCACTCCGGGAAGGGGACATTTAACAATAGTGTATCTCCCAGCCCATGAGCAGGGATGCCTGTCCATCTATTTGTGTCAGAAATATTTTGTACTTTTCAGTGTACAGGTCTTTTGCCGGCTTGGTTAAATTTATTCCTAACAATCTTATTCTTTTTGATACTATTGTATATGCATGTGGATATGGATTTTTTTTCTTTTAGGTTGTTTGTTGCAATTGTACAAAAATACAACTGAATTTTGTGTGTTGGTTTTATATCCTACAGCTTTGCTGAATTCATTTATTACTTTTAACTTCTTTGAGGATTTCTTAGGGTTTCCTGTATAAGATCATGTCATTTGCAAGCAAATAATTTTACTTCTTTCCAATTTGGATGCCTCTTATTTCTGGTACTTAATTTCTACAGAACATCTACACTATGTTGAATAGAAATAGTTGCCCTTTCTACTTCTGTGATATTAAAATGTTCATTATTCTATTAAATGATAGTAAAGAATGTTAATGTAAAATTTTAAATTTTTACTTGGCAAAATGAAGAGATAGAAACTACATAGTTACACAAAATGTTTTATAAATAATACTTAGCCAAAAACAAATACTGATCAAAAACCAAACCTGACAATGACTGTGCTGGATACCCTCGGAAACCCCACCAGCCCATGAGCCCCCAATTCTCAGGCAACAGTGCCCCCTCTACCCCTGCTTGGTGGGGTGTGGGACCAGGGAGGCCGGGACTCAGCCAGTCCACCTGAGCAGGGGTGGGTGGGGACAAGCTGGAACTAGTCCAGATCAAAGTGGTTAAGTGAGGCCTCAAGCCCCAAACAGCACTCCAGCCCGGGAAGCAGGATGGGCAACCACAAGGGCATCATCCCAGGAAGGGGGCGGGGCCACGCCCGTCCGCAGCTCAGATGCTGCCCGGAAGGCAGGGCTCTCCTCCCGTCCCAGTGGAGCAAGTGGGAGCTCCGAGCTGGCACACGGCGCCTCCCACCCAGGACAGCGGGCCTTCTGACCGTGCCACCCCCACCTGCTGCTCCGTCACTGTGGGCCCCCACGGGTCACAAGGACCTTAGGGAGCCTTGCTCCTTGCTCTCCCCACCCCACCCCTTTCGTGTGTTGCACACTCAGGGACGAACAGCGGTGGCAAGCAGGTGGTGGTGGAAGGGAGGACTGGCGGCCTGCAGGGCAGCGAGGAGTTAGAGGCGGAGGCCCAGATGCAAGCCGGCACTGAGCCACGAGCCCGGCCCGGCCGCCCGGCCTCCCGGCGTGGCTAACGTCGGGCCTATCCAGCCACCCAGGGGGATGTGGTGAGGATGAGTAAGACTACTTGTGTGGAACAGCATGAGCTCCCATGCTGCAGCAAGGTGACGTCATGAGTGCAAGTCCCGGGACACAGACAGGAATTAAGGCCAATGGTGAGCTGACGCCTACCCAATGCCCGCTTACCCCCTGGGTGTGCGTGGCCCTCTCCTGCAGTGCCCAGGCGAGGCCGGGCTTTCTTCAAACGGGAAGGCATCCTGCTCACTGTGGTTCCATGAGAGGAGCCCTGGCCTGGAGTCAGGGCCTGGGGCTCCCGTCCCAGCTCTGTGGGATTCACCAGGGACCCTGGGAAGAGCCCCTGGGACTTCTGTGAAGGAGCTGTGCCTGAATCTGTGGTCTCCACGCAGGAGAACAGACAGAACACAGGACACACCAAGGCCAGTGGAGGGGCACGTCACACCCGTGCTCTCAGAGCAGGGTCCCCGGGAACAAGAGAGAAATGGCAATGCATCCTCACCCCAGGCCCGCTGCCTTAGGAACTCGGGGGTCGGGGGCAGCGGCAGCCTGTGCTGTCATAAGCCCCCTGAGATCTGGTATTTTTGTGAAGTGCTGCTCCACACACACACACACACACATGCTCACACACCACCCCACACACACATGCACACACGTGCACACACAAACACACAGGCTCTGACCTGCAGGTGTGAAAACGAGGCCTACAGCCCTCAGGTTAAGGGCGATGGTTCTGGGATCAAATCTCTGCTGTGTGAACCCCAATTTTCTCAAGTATAAAATAGGGAAAAAACATGCCCTACATTTGTGCCAGGGCTGTCGTGGTGGAGAAGCCATGCTGGGGAGGAGCGGGCCCGTGGAGCCCCAGCCACCCTCCCCTATCCACCTCAGTCTGCCCCTTCCAGGGACTGTGGGTGGGCATGCACGGCCCTCCCGCCCCAGCCTTCCTGTCACCGCAGGGGCAGCCTCAGCCCGGGACCACCAGCTTTCCTTTCTCTTTGGCCCACTAGAAAGTTCTAGATGGGGGATGATCTCTCCCCTGGCACACGTGGCCTTCCAAGCCGTTTCCCCTCCGATCTAATGTTCTTCATCTATATTTCTAACTGCATTAATCCAAGGCTGTTTTTTTAAATCACCTCAGATGTGTTTTCAGCCGGGCAGAGCAGTGAACCCACAGCAGACGTGGTCAGAGCCCAGGTGGGGAGCGCCTATTTTTGCTCAAAGAAAGGCCAGACCCCGCACCGGCTGCAGCTCTACCACACACCCAGGCTGCAGTCCGCGCTCCTCCTGGGCTAGGCGAGGGGGCCGGCGGCCGGCAGCGCTCAGGCCCGTGGTCCGGTTGTATGCTCGGAAGGTGTGCGGAAGGTGCGGGGACACCCCTGTCGTCTGCCCGCATGTTCCTGCCTCAGCAGCTGGGCAGGTTTCCAGGGCCGAGGGAGTGGAAGTGGGGGCACAGTTCCACCGAGCGTGACATTCTCGCTCACAGGCTGTGTCTCGCTCACAGCATTTCCTCCAGCAGCACAGAAGCTCAGGTTTCACATCAGTGGGACCACCTGTGCTGAACTGGAAGAAACCCCACGCCTTCCTTCAGCCAGGAAACCAAGAGTGGGGGGCCACAAACACCCAGGCCCCAAAATGTCCTTCTCTGCCACCTGTCAGTGACAGTCCCTGATTAAAACGAGACTCTGTCATGTGTCCCAGAAAGCCAGGAAGCCAGGCGGGACTCTCCCTAGGGAGAAAGGAGACCAGAACAGCTTTCTGTCCCAAGGCATCCAAAGCCCTCCAGGGGATCCTTGCCCCCTCCACCATGACCCGCGTCATTGTCCACAGGCCCCAGATGAGGCGGCCCGGGGCAGCAGCAGACCCTGGAGGAGAAGGGCCTGAGCATTCCAGCCTGCAAGTCACAGAGTCTGGCGGCGCCACGGAGCCCCAGCCCCAGGGGAAGCTCACCCCCCTGAGGCCCCAGGGACAACAGGGGCATGTGTCCTTCAGGAGTCACAGGCCAGCACCATGTTCACCATGCACTGGGCCTGGGCAGGACCTGGGCCCGCCAGGAACCTGAGCTCCTGCTCTCACTGGGAGCTGAATTTCCTGCTCCTTTTCTACTGTATTTCCTCTCCTTGGAAGAAGCTACAAAGCAGGAACTCGGGTGCGCCATACACAAAGAGCCAGAGAAGGAAGCCCAGCCGGCCTGAGCCACACAGCAAGGCCAAAGCAGGCGAGGAGAAAGTGAGTCCCCAGGCCAAGCACCCCCCCAACACCTGTCCCTGTGATAATCCCCCACGTGGTGGTGGGATACTTATCGGCAGAGGGCTCTGTGTGCCTCTGGAAGGGCACCTCCCTGTGGTGACAAAGGTTGGATGGGGTGAACTGGTGGACTGCCAGGAATGTGCGAGACGGCCAGGGGGCAGGCCACAGCCTGTGCAGAAGAAACACAGCACCGACACCCAGGAGTGGGAAGGGCGGAGCATGTGCAGGGCAGGGGTGCGGGGAGAAGCCTGCCCTGCAGCAGCTGGGTACCAGCAGACACTGAAGATTCAGCTATAGCTCAGCCAGCTGTCTCTAAGCTTTCTGTTGAAGGCCCTTTTGCTCACAGGCAGAACTTCTTAGAACCTTCTGTTGGGTTGGGGCACAGTGAGAGGAACCAAAGTAGCCCTGGGATGACTTTGGGGGACAGTGGGAGGTCCCAACTCCACCAGAAAGCAACCCAGTTCCAGGGGCGTTTGTAGCCCATTTGGTGAAGGTTACTGAGGAACCCTAATTCCTCACAATACAGGGGATCCCTCCGTGGGAGACGGGGCATGAGGGCATTCAACGAGGGGATGGATCTGTTCATGGATAACAGAGAGCATGTGCCCTAACCAGGGGCTCCTGCGGCTCCCTGCTGTCTGTGGTTAGAGCCATTCAGGGATGTCAGGACAGCAGCTTCAAAGGTGCTGGGAAGGAAGACGTACCTCTCACTGGAACTGCTACACAACCACAGACATGTAGCCCCAGCCAGCCCAGTGCCACTGATGGCTTTCTTCCAAAAACAAAGGCTCTCCTCTTAACACTGCGGGATACACTGGTAGCACCCTGAGAAACAGCCCGGGCCTGGGCCCTGGGAGGGCAGAGAAGCACCCATAACACAGTGCATGCAGGAAATCTCCCCTTCCAGTACCCTGCATCAGTGAGGAAGGTGTCACCCAAAGAGGGGCTCGCAGAGGCAAAGAACAGGGCCTGAGCCAGGGTTGTGCCAAGGGCGTACATAACGGGACTAAGACTGGGGCTAGTTTTACCCCCTGCTCTTCGAAGGTCTAGAGAGGTGTGAAGAGACTGGCCAACTGAATTCAGACCTGGGTCCACTGATCTTTGTGGACGCTTCCTCTTGACAGAGCTGCCTCCTGTCCCTGTATTCCATCGACTGTCTGGGGTCCCCGGGCCCGGCTGCCTGGCACCACCCAGGCACCTCCCTCCTCGGGCACCTCTGACCATAAGCCACGTGTGCAGAGCTCTCTCCCAGGCCAGGCCCCGCTCGAGCCCACCTACCACTCGGCCTGGACGTGGCGAACAAGCAAAGTGCCATCCAAGACAACTCAGAAATCGCCATTTTCCACCTCTTTCCAACTTGATCACCGCCTGCTCTCCCTGCTTCATTTACTCACACCAAACGTGGGGCTCCTTTCAGACGGTCTCCCTCCCCTGGTCCCACACACAGTCCGGGCCTGGCTTTCGGCCCCCAGGTCCAGCACATTTCCATGGCCCACAGGCAGGCCTCTGTCCTCTCCCGCCGGATACCAAAGCAGCCTCCTAACCAGATGTACGGCCTGTGACCCCTCTGCCTACCTCAGTGTGACCACGACTACTGTGTCCCATCACCATTTAAAACTGTCCTGAGGCTTCCCCCTGGGCGGAGGACAAAGACTCCAGAATGGGATGTATGAGGCCCCACTGGCCAGACCCCCACCTGCGTGCCCACACTCAACTTACAGTCCCGACATGACTCAGCAGCGCTGCTGGTAGTCACCTTGCAGGCAGCACCACTCCTTCCCTGACCAGCCCGCCTCCCCCACCCACACACAGGCAGACAAGCCAGACACCCCGTTTCCCGGATCCCTGCAGACCCTATGGCCAGCCCAGTGAGACAGGGGAAGTGTGCTGGCCGCCCTGGGGGCGCCTTCTTCCCTAATGAAAGGAGTGTGGCTGGAGGAGCCCTGGCCCTTCCGCCCTGTCACAGCATTGGCATGGACGGTGTGATGTTCGGGCCGTGTCCACCGCCCCCACTATGGGGACACACCGTGTGTAGAAGCCAGGACAAGCCTGGGGATCACTTACTCCCAGGCTCCTCGCCAACGAAGATCATAAGTTTCTCTGTAATTTAAACCACTTTCTGTGGGTTCGTTACTTGCAGCCAAAAGCATCCAAAGGATGAGTCTACTTGGCTGTCTTTCTAGATGCTCTGAGCCTTCCCTGCCCTGTCCTCCGCCTGCCTCTCGGAAGGCTTTCCCCACCCGAGTCGTCCCTCCCGGAAGCCTGAGCTGGTGTCTGCCTGACCACTTCTTGCACTGTTCCCATCACCTGTCTGCCCCTGACAGACGTTCTCTGCAGGCAGAAACCACGTCTGGTCCTGCCTGCTCGTCTGGTCCAGCCCGGGGCAACGGGTCCTCCAGACGGCCGCCAGCTGGTGTCACTCCCCCACTAGCCGGGGGAGCAATTCCAGGCCCGCGCTGTCATTAAGCCCCACAAGCTGCAGTGGTTGGAATTAGACTCCTTTTGAGACATATGTTAGTTCTCTTCATCAGGAAGACTTATGAAGTGCTGCCCAAGTTGGGGTTTATAATCAGCTGTCATCACCCAAAGCAGCCTGAGGGGGCACCTACATTAGAATCAAACTGAACACTGCCCACCCAATAGTCCATGCCCTTACCTTCCTCGGCCTTGTCTGGGGAGCCTTACTGCACAGCCTTAGAGGGAGACGAGGAGTAAAGGAAGGAGAGGGAAAATTCCAGGTGAGACACCAGTGGCCTGGGACCCTGACCAGTCTGCTAGCAGCCAAACAGAGCCACACCTGCCCAGGCATAACTGTGAGCAGCCACCAGACATGCCATACCAGCCACCCGCTCAGCATGCAGGAGTGTCAGACATGCCCACAGTTTCAGGTCTGGAGGAGCCCAGCTTCCTGAAACAAGTCCAGTTGCAGCAAAGCAGGTGCTCACTGAATTATTTCTTGGATCCAATGGAGTTGCCGCTCAGGTCCCAGGAGAAGTATCAGAAAGAGAAAGGTGAGGAACCAGGAGGCCCACCACCCCACCATCCCCGGGTGCCATCCAGGGCTGGGGTGCTCACCTCCACTTCGTCTGGATGGCCCCTGAGCTCCCCACATGCCCACTCTTGCAGAAGCTGCACAAGCCACCTTCTCCCCTGCACGCCAGGTGCCCAGGCCTCTGCCTTTCCTTACGCGAGGCCCATGCTGTCTCCTCCACGTGTTTCTAACCTTCCAGGGCTTCGCTGCCTCCACTGCTGTTTACCACACCTCCTGACTGAGCATCATCTGTGAATTTTATTAAATTGCTGTTTACTGATGCTTCCAGCATCATTAATAAAGATGTCAAACAAAAGCCAGGCTTGTAACCAATGCCCGCTGCAGTGGCAAGACACCCTCCCCACTTCCTATTGTGGCTGCCTCCTTGTTTTCCATCCCTGCCACTGAGCCGTCCCCACCAGCCTTCCTGTTACAAGGCAGGCCCACCTCTCCTCTCTCTGCACTTAATTCTGCGAGTAATGCTCCTCCAGAGGCTCCACACACATGCGTAAGTATGTGTATCAGCTGAGGTAGACATGCTCTCTATAAATGACCAGAGCACAGCACAGAGGACTCAGGAGCCCTGGTTACTCCAGAGGAGAGAGGGGAGGGACAGTGAGCCGGGGGCCCTCCCCCTGCAGGGTGCCCTGGGGCGAGAGGACGGCAGAGACTCCACCACCACTGGAAAAGGGGTTTGGTTTGGCTTGGTTCTGTTACTGTAATAAAGTTCCTCACCTAGTTTTGTAAATTGAATTTTTAATTTACAACATTATGCTTGGTAATGACTTAGGCTTTAAAAATGGGGGCTCTTACCAGAGGAGCTGTTAAAAGCTCCCAGCCTTTCCTGAACCAAGAAAATACGGTAGAACACCCAATCTCCTGCCCCCTGGAGGCAGCTTGCCAGGCTCCACCTCCCAAGTGTCTACTGCTGAAAAAATGGACGAGCAAACGTGGTAAAAAAGTGGCAGAACAGTATTCAGCCTTATAAAGGGAGTAAGTTCTGGCACAATGCCATGACACAAGGCGCGTCCACTTATCCTCATAGTCAAAGCCATGGAGACAGAAGGTGGAGCAGAGGTCAGCAGTGGCTGGGTAAGGCGGGCAGGGGAGCGCCCACTACCAGGCACCGGGCACCTGGGGGGATGACAAAAGGTTCTGGAAACGGATCACGGTGATGGTCACAGGACACTGAATAACGATGCTACTGAACTGTATACTTCAGAATGGTTAAAATGGTATATTTTATGTTATGTATATTTTATCACAATAAATCCAGGCACACCTCATTGTACCGCGCTTCGCTTTACTGCACTTCTCAGAAACTGCATTTACAAAGTGGAGGTTTGTGGCAAGACCTTCATCAAGCAGGTCTATTGGTACCATTTTTCCACCAGCATTTGCTCACTTCATGTCTTTTGTGTCTCATTTTGGTAATTTTTGCAGTATTTCAAACTTTTTCATTATTACTACATTTGTTATGGTGTCTGTGGCCAGTGATCTTTGATGTTACTATTGAACTTACTTCTGCAAATAATGCTCCCAATGAACCACATCCACATAAGACAGTGAACTTAATAAATGTGTGCGTGTTCTGACCGCTCCACTGACCGGCCGTCTCCCCATCTCTCTCCCTCTCCCCGGGCCTCCCTCTTCCCTGTCTTCCCATGGGTGAGACACAGCAATATTGAAATTAAGCAAATTAATAACCCTGTGGTAGCCTCTAAGTGTCCAAGTCAAAGGAAAAGTCCCACATCTCTCACTTTAAATCAAAAACTAGAAATGATTGAGCTTAGTAAAGAAGGCATGTCAAAGCTGCGGCAGCTAAAAACCAGGCCTCTTGTGCTAGTCAGCAAGTGGCGAATGCAGAGGAAAAGTCGGGGCTGATGCAGCTGGGGACTTTCAGGGGGGGCCAGTGCTCACTGACCATTCTGAAAATCCTAGGGGTCCTCAGAATTATGCTCAGTCTGCTCTCCTTGTGCTCTATAAACAGAACAGCACAGCCTGGACGACAGCACGTCTGTTTATAACATGGCTTACCAAGTATTTTAAGCCCACCGTTGAGACCTACTGCTCAGAAGAAAGATTCCAAATCACTGCTCACTGACAGCGCACCTGGCCACCGCAGAGCTGTGGTGGAGACACACAACGAGATTGATGCCGTTTTCATGCCTGCTCACACAGCATCCATTCTGCATCCAATCAAGGAGTCATTTCAACTTCAAGTCTTAGGATTTCAGAAATACATTTCCTAAGGCCATAGCTGCCATACATAGTTGTTCCTCTGGTGGCTCTGGGCAAAGTCAGTTGAAACCTTCTGGAAAGGAGTCACCATTCTAGAGCCATTAAGAACATTCCTGATGCATGGGAAGAGGTCACAGTCTCAGCATTAACAAGAGTCTGGAAGAAGCTGGTTCCAGCCCTCAGGGATGACTGAGGGGCTCGTGGTTTCAGTGGAGGAAGTCACTGCAGGTGCAGTGGAAACAGCAAGAGAACTAGACTTAGAAGGGCAGCCTGAAGATGGGACTGAATGGCTGCATCTCATGATCAACTTGAACAGATGAAGAGTTCTTTCCTATGGGTGAGCAAAGAAAGTGGTTTCTTGAGATGGAATCTATTCCTGGTGAGTATACTGTGAAGGTCGTTGAAATGGCAACAAAAGATTTAGAATATTTCATAAACTTAGTTGATAAAAAGTAGTGGCAGTGTTTGAGAGAACTGACTCCAACTTTGAAAGAAGTTCTGTGGGTAAAATGCTATCAAACAGCATCACATGCTGCAGAGAAATCATCTGTGAAAGGAAGAGTCAGTAAATGTAGCAAACTTCACTATTGTCTTATTTTAGGAAATTGCCACAGTCTCCGCAGCCTCCAGCAGCCATCTCCCTGAACCGTCAGCAGCCATCCATATCAAGGCAAGACCCTCCACCAGCAAGAATATTACAATTCACTGAAAGCTCAGAAGATGGTGAGCATTTTTTAGCAACAAAGTATTTTTTAATTAAGGTATGTGCATTGTTCTTTTAGACATAATGCTACTGCACACCTAACAGTCTATACAATATAGTCTAAATATAACTTTCATATGCACTTCGGAAACCAAAAAGTTCATTCAACTCGCTGTCCAATCTGTGATTTTACAAGTAAGCATAAGAGTTAAACAAACCATCTACTCATACCTCCAACTCATAGAAGTAAAGCTATTTTAAGACCAAAAAGGAGGAATGGATAGAAAGCTCAGGAGGTGTGAAATCGTCTCTGACAGTTGGTACCTTTGCTCAGGTGAGATGGAACATAGTAGCTGCGTGTGTGCATGCATGGCCCCCTCATTCTACCCGAGGCCTGAGCCAGCAATAAGCCAGCAGTGCACGTCTCTTCCCAACTCAGTGCCATCATGGCAGTAGCTTGGAATCAACCGTGGTGGCAGTACTCACACCCCCGAAACTGGCGAATGGTACCAGGGCTTTTCCCTGACTCACCTGCACAGGACCTGGCATGAGGGAACTTCTGAGTCTGACACCCTCTTGGTTTTCTTACAGCTCAGAAAGCGCTTACGACCCTCCAGGATATCAGAGCATCAGGCCTCAGCTGCAACTGTGACAGCAGCCAGAGCACAGCGCAGAGGGACGGGGAGGAAGCCACGTGTCCTGCACCTCAAGCACACGATGCTCACCAGGGTCCTGACGTCTCATTCTTAGGCTTCTCCGTGCAGCCCGAGCAGGGAGTTAAGTAAACAGAACCCCCGACGGGCACTCTGAGAATGCTGGCTGTGCCCACGGGGAGTATTAAGGAAAGATGGGCATACTTGTGGGCTTGGTGGGGTGCCCGTTACCATGCAATCCTGGCGTGGCAGGCTCAGCCCTGCCCACCCTGGGTGTGTCCCCATCAGGGGGGACCTCCATGGGAGCCTCCCTCCAAAGGTAGCCTACATCCCTCAGACCTTCTCCTTCCACACTGGTCCTCTGGAAGCATCCTCCCTACCAACCAATAAAACAAATGTTACAGTAAGAGGTAATTATGCAGAATTTGCCTTTTCCTGGAGATACTTGTGCATCACCCTGAGATATCTGCCCAACACGTGTATTTTCCAGGCAGGCATTCCTCTCCCTCACTTCCTATGACAAGGCTAACTGGCCCTGGCATACTCCCAGAATAGGACAGAGGTGAGAGCTCTGGGTATCTACTGCTGGGTAATGAACCAGCCCAAAACTCAGTGGCTCTGAAAATACAACATTCAGTTTTGCTTACAAATACACAACTTGAACAGGGGCTTGGCAGGAAGAGCACATCTCTGGTCCACATAAGAACAGCTGGATAGATCAACTGGGGCTGGAGGGCCTGCCTCTGAGAGGCTCCCTCGCACAGCAGGCACCACGACACTGGCTGTTGGAGCTCAGCCAGGACGGTCAGCTGGGAGCCTTCACTCCTCTGCACATGGGCCTCTCCACAGAGCTGCTTGTACTTCCTCACAGGATGGCTGGGTTCCAAGAGATAAAGCGAAGCTGCTGGGCTCTGGCCTGGGCCCAGAAACTGGCACAAAGTTCCCTGTGTGACAGTCCTTGGTCAAACAAGCCAGGGTCCATCTCCAAGAGAAGGGGAGGTGCCCTCTCTCGTCTGGATGGCAGGAGGGTCCCTGAATTTGCATCCATCCACCTTAAGATGTGCACTAAAACCTCAGCTCTGCTAGAGGGGTCACTGAGGAGACAGGACAGTCACACCAAGGCTTAGCAGAGTTCAGCCTTGGAGTACAAACTCCAGAGTGATGAGTGGTCTGCAGTGTCTGACACAGGAATTCAATAAACATTTGCTAACTGTTCAATACAATAATTCGCATGCTACAGTTATTTTCTTTAAAATTGCATTGTAGGAGAGGGTTCAAGATGGCGTCATGAGCAGGGCAGCGGAAATCTCCTCCCAAAACCATATATATTTTTGAAAATACAACAAGTACAACTATTCCTAAAAGAGAGACCAGAAGATACAGTACAACAGCCAGGCTACACCTACATCTGCGAGAACTCAGCATCTCATGAACGGGGTAAGATACAAAGTGGTGACGCAGCGGGACCCGAGCACTCCCCCCACTGCAGTGCACCAGCAGGAGGAAAAGAATCAGAGTGGGGAGGGAGTGGAACCACAGGACTGCTAAATAACCAGCCCTGGTGATCTGCACCGGGAGCATAGACACACACCGCATGGTGCACTGGAGATTGGAGAAACGGAAGGGCAGGATCCGAGATGGAGACTGCGAGCAGGTCCCCACAGCCGGCTCCCCTGGGACAAAAGAAAAGCTGGCACTTTAAAAGTCTTAAAGGGACAAGGGTCCAACAGCTGAACAAAACTGTCCCAGCACATTCAGCCCAGCAGGCTGGGAATATTGAGGAATTTCAGGACCCCTAACCCCCTGCCGGGCAAGGCAGCCCCTAAGCCTCTCACGGCAATAAGCATCCTGCCATTCGTTCCCCCCAGCCAGCACTGCAAATGGACCGACAGACACACCACAGCTGCGGAGCAGCCACAGAGCGGCCCCGCCCACGGCTACCACACACAGTCTCCTCCCAGAGCGCAGCTAACCGGGACATGCAGAAGAAGCCGGACCAAGGTCCGGAAGGCGCAAAGTGGCCCGTCCTTGGAGGAGAATGCACCCGGCATGGCTGCCACCCCCGCAGTGCTCAGACTAGCCTGAGGGCGGCCCTGCCCACAGCAGCTCAGGGGATTATCCCAGAGAGAGCTTCCTGGTGTGCGGGCAACTGGCACAGGCTGCGGGGAAGGGCAAGGAAAACAACAAGCAGGAAGGGACTTTGTTCTCCCAGCTGACACACATGCTACCTGCCTGCGACCACGTCTATCGCCATGTAAAGACAGAAGAATCTGGTCCAGTCAAAAATCACTCAGACAACTCCAGAGAGAGGGCCTAGTGGGATATATTTAACCAATCTTCCTGAAAAAGAATTCAAAATAAAGGTCATAACCAAGCTGATGGACATTCAGAGAAATATGCAAGAACTAAGGGATGAAGTACAGAGGGAGATTACAGAAATGAAACAATCGATAGATGGGCTTAAGAGCAGAATGGACGAGGTGCAAGAGACTGTTAATGCAATAGAAATCAGAGAACAGGAGTACAGAGAAGCTGAGGAAGAGAGAGATAAAAGGATCTCTAGGAATGAAAGAATATTAAGAGAACTGTGTGACCAATCCAAATGGAACAATATTCACATTATAGGGGCACCAGAAGAAGAAGAGAGAGAAAAACGGATAGAAAGTGTCTTTGAAGAAATAATTGCTGAAAACTTCCCCAAGCTGGGGAAGGAAATAGTCTCTCAAACCACAGAAGCCCACAGATCTCCCAACACAAGGGACCCAAGGAAGACAACACCAAGACACATAATAATTAAAATGGCAAAGATCAAAGACAAGGACAGAGAATTAAGCAGCCAGAGAGAGACAAAAGATCACCTACAAAGGAAAACCCATCAGGCTCTCATCAGACTTCTCAACAGAAACTTTACAGGCCAGAAGAGAATGGCATGATATATTTAATGCAATGAAACAGAAGGGCCTCGAACCAAGAATACTGCATCAAGCACGATTATCATCTATATTTGAGGGAGGGATTAAACCATTCCCAGACAAGCAAAAGTTGAGGAAATTTACCTCCCACAAACCACCTCTACAGGATATTTTAAAGGGACTGCTCTAGATGGAAGCACTCTGAAGGCTAACTAGATGTCACCAGAGAAAATGAAATAACAGCAAAGAAAGCAGACCATCCAAATACCAACTAAAGGCAAAAAATAAAATCAACGATCCACAAAAACAGTCAAAGGAAACACAAAAGAGTACAGAATAAAACACCTAGCATATAAAGAATGGAGAGGGAAGAATAAGAAGGGAGAGAAATAAAGAATCATCTGACTAGGTTTATAAGAGCTTAAGAATAAAATTAAGTTAGACTGTTAGATAGTAAAGAAGCTACCCATGAACCTTTGGTAACCACGAATGCAAAGCCTGCAATGTCAGTAAATACATATCTATTGATAATCACGCTAAATGTAAATGGACTGAATGCACCAATCAAAAGACACACAGTCACTGAATGGATAAAAAAGCAAGACCCATCTATATGCGGCTTACAAGAGACTCAGCTCAAACCCAAAGATATACACAGACTAAAAGTGAACGGATGGAAAAAGATATTTCATGCAAACAATAGGGAGAAAAAAGCAGGAGTTGTATCAGACAAAATAGACTTCAAAACAAAGAAAGTAGCAAGAGATAAACAAGAACATTACATAATGATAAAGGTGGCAGGCCAACAAGAGGATATACCATTATAAATATATACGCACCCAACACAGGAGCACCGACATATGTGAAACCAATACTAACAGAATTAAAGGAGGAAATAGAATGCAATGCAATCGTTTTAGGAGACTTCAACACACCACTCATTCCAAAGGACAGATCAACCAGACAGTAAATAAGTAAGGACACAGAGGCACTGAACAACACACTAGAACAGATGGACCTAACAGACATCTACAGAACTCTGCACCCAAAAGCAGCAGGATACACATTCTTCTCAAGTGCACATGGAACACTTTCCAGAAAAGACCACATACTAGGCCACAAAAAGAACCTCAGTAAATTCAAAAATATTGAAATTCTACCAACCAACTTCTCAGATCACAAAGGTATAAAAGTAGAAATAAATTGTACAAAGACAACAAAAAGGCTCACAAACACATGGAGGCTTAACAACATGCTCCTAAATAATGAATGGATCGACGACCAAATTAAAACAGAGATCAAACAATATATGGAGACAAACGACAACAACAGCACAAAGCCCCAACTTCTGCGGGGCGCAGCAAAGGCAGTTCTAAAAGGAAAGTATATTGCAATACAGGCCTATTTAAAGAAGGAAGAACATTCCCAAATGAATAGTCTAAAGACACAATTACTGAAATTGGAAAAAGAAGAACAAATGAGGCCCAAAGTCACCAGAAGGAGGGACATAACAAAGATTAGAGAAGAAATAAATAAAATTGAGAAAAATAAAACAATAGAAAAAAATCAATGAAACCAAGAGGTGATTCTTTGAAAAAATGAACAAAATAGATAACCCCGTAGCCAGACTTATTAAGAGAAAAAGAGAATCTACACACATAAGCAGAATCAGAAATGAGAAAGGAAAAATCACAACAGACCCCACAGAAATACAAAGAATTATTAGAGAATACTATGAAAATCTATATGCTAACAAGCTGGAAAACCAGGAAGAAATGGACAACTTCTTAGAAATATACAACCTTCCAAGACTGACCAAGCAAGAAACAGAAAACCTAAACAGACCAATTACCAGCAACGAAATTGAATCGGTCATCAGAAAACTACCCAAGAGCAAAACCCCCAGGCCAGATGGATTCACCTCTGAATTCCACCAGACATACAGAGAAGAAATAATACCCATTCTCCTTAAAGTTTTCCAAAAAATAGAAGAGGAGGGAATACTTCCAAACTCATTCTATGAAGCCTGCATCACTCTAATACCAAAACCAGGCAAAGACACCACAAAAAAAGAAAATTACAGACCAATATCCCTGATGAACATAGATGCAAAAATACTCAACAAAATATTGGCAAACCAAATTCAAAAATACATCAAGAGGATCATACACCATGATCAAGTGGGATTCATCTCAGGGATGCAAGGATGGTACAACATTCGAAAATCCATCAACATCATCCATCACATCAAAAAAAGAAGAACAAAAACCACATGATCATCTCCATAGGTGCTGAAAAACATTTGACAAAATTCAACATCCACTCATGATAAAAACTCTCAACAAAAAGGGTATAGAGGGCAAGTACCTCAACATAATAAAGGTCATATATGACAAACCCACAGAAAATATCATATTTAACAGCAAGAAGCTGAAAGCTTTTCCCCTAAGATCGGGAACAAGACAGGGATGCCCACTCTCCCCACTGTTATTCAACATAGTACTGGAAGTCCTAGCCACGGTAATCAGACAACGCAAAGAAATGCAAGGCATCCAGATTGGTAAAGAACAAGTCAAACTGTCATTATGTGCAGATGACATGATATTGTACATAAAAAACCCTAAATAATCCACGCCAAAACTACTAGAATATCTGAATGCAGCAAAGTTGCAGGATACAAAATTAACACACAGAAATCTGTTGCTTTCCTATACACTAACAATAAGGTAACAGAAAGAGAAATCAGGAAAACAATTCCATTCACAATTGCATCAAAAGGAATAAAATACCTAGGAATAAACCCAAGGAAGTGAAAGACCTATACCCTAAAAACTACAAGACACTCTTAAGAGAAATTAAAGAGGACACTAACAATGGAAATCCATCCCATGCTCTTAGCTAGGAAGAACAAATATTGTCAAAATGGTTATACTACCTAAAGCAATCTACAGATTCAATGCAATCCCTATCAAAATACCAACAGCATTCTTCAAAGAACTGGAATAAATAGTTCTAAAATTCATATGGAAGCACAAAAGACCCCAAAGAGCCAAAGCAATCCTGAGAAGGAAGAATAAAGCAGGGTGCATCTCGCTTCCCAACTTCAAGCTCTACTACAAAGCCACAGTCATCAAGACAATTTGGTACTGGCACAAGAACAGGCCCACAGACCAGTGAAACAGAATAGAGAGTCCAGATATTAACCCAAACATGTACAGTCAATGAATATATGATAAAGGAGCCATGGATATACAATGGGGAAATGACAGCCTCTTCAACAGCTGGTGTTGGCAAAACTGGACAGCTACATGCAAGAGAATGAAACTGGATCATTGTCTAACCCCGTACACAAAAGTAAATTCAAAATGGATCAAAGACCTGAATGTAAGTCATGAAACCATAAAACTCTTAGAAAAAAACATAGGCAAAAATCTCTTGGACATAAACATGAGCAACTTCTTCATGATCACATCTCCCCAGGCAAGGGAAACAAAAGCAAAAATGAACAAGTGGGATTATATCAAGCTGAAAAGCTTCTGTACAGCAAAGGACACCATCAGTAGAACAAAAAGACATCTCACAGTATGGGAGAATATATTCATAAATGACACATCCGATAAGGGGTTGACATCCGAAATATATAAAGAGCTCACACACCTCAACAGACAAAAAGCAAATAATCCAATTAAAAAATGGGCAGAGGATCTGAACAGACACTTCTCCAAAGAAGAAATCCAGATGGTCAACAGGCACATGAAAAGATGCTCCATATTGCTAATCATCAGGGAAATGCAAATTAAAACCACAATGAGATATCTCCTCACACCAGTTAAGATGGCCACCATCCAAAAGACAAATAACAACAAATGTTGGCAAGGATGCAGATAAAGGGGAACCCTTCTACACTGCTGGTGGGAATGCAAATTAGTTCAACCATTGTGGAAAGCAGTGTGGAGGTTCCTCAAAAAACTCAAAATAGAAATATCATTTGACCCAGGAATCCCCCTCCTAGGAATTTACCCTAAGAATGCAGCAGCTCAGTTTGATAAAGACATATGCACCCCTATGTTTACTGCAGCACTATTTACAATAGCCAAGAAATGGAAGCAACCTAAGTGTCCATCAGTAGATGAATGGATAAAGAAAAGGTGGTACATATACACAATGGAATATTATTCAGCCATAAGAAGAAAATAAATCCTACCATTTGCAACATGGATGGAGCTAGAGGGTATTATGCTCAGTGTAATAAGCCAGGCGTAAAAAGACAAGTATCAAATGATTTCACTCATCTGTGGAGTATAAGAACAAAGAATATACTGAAGGAACAAAACAGCAGCAGACTCACAGAACCCAAGAACGGACTAATAGTTACCAAAGGGAAAGGGACTGGGGAGGATGGGTGGGAAGGGAGGGATAAGAGGGTAAAAGGGGCATTACGATTAGCAGACGTAATGTTGGGGGGGGCACGGGGAGGACTGTACAACTCAGAGAAGACAAGTAGTGATTCTATAGCATCTCACTACGCTGATGGACAGTCACTGTAATGGAGTATGTGGTGGGGACTTGATGATGTGGGGAGTCTAGTAACCATAATGTTGCACATATAATTGTAGATTAATGATACCAAAAAAAATTGCATTGTAATTCTAAAACAGAATGGGTGGGAGATTATCCACAATGGGAGTAAAAGAAAGAATTTCAATTAGAGCAAAACTAAACCGAAAAGCCTGGGAAGTTGAGTTTCAAGGGAAACAGCCACGTGTCCATTTGCTAAGTTGGTCCCCAAACAATATGAGATACAGCCTAATAAAAAAGGAGACAGAAATAAAATGGTGCCCTTTAAGTGGATCAGACTTAGCTGTTAACCAGAGTGAAGCTGATTTCAGCCCCTTACCACATTATATACCTGATGGAGTCTCAAGTAATCTTACTATGTGAATGTTTTATTTCCGATTTCTATAGGTGATGTGTTACAGCATGAGGCGGCTGCACCCTGGGAACAATGTTAGGACTCTTCTGCATCTTTATGGGTCATAATTTCAATTTCCTATTAACAAACAAATAGCACCTTGCTCTTTAAGGAAACAGTTTCACTGAAAATTCCATGGCACACATTTTCTTAAAGGCAGATGGCTCTGCTGATAACATTATTACATATATAATTACCTACATCATAAACATTGTCAAAATCTGCTAACCTTTCTTGCCTGTCACTTTTTCTTATGCTGTCTCCATAGCAACCTGCCTCCCTTCCCCCAGAGACAAAGGGAACACAGAAGACATTTTTAAATTGTCATAAATTAGAGACAAATTCTTTATTTATTCAGATTCATATACACAGCTTACTCTAATGATTACCACACACCAGAATTATCCAGAAATAATAATTGTAGCTCATGAAAATGAACCTCTGTAGACAGACCTCTCTACTTACACTTGATGGTGGAGTAATTATAAAATATGCCCTCAGAGCTCTATCGTCATGGCGCCCTCGTCCCCATTTATCATGCTCTGTAGTTGCACACACCACCTTACCCCCTGCTCGGCCCACACAGCCCTCCACGCCCTTCTCTAGGAAGAATCCAGGACAGGGCCTGCCCCACGCGCTCAAAGCTCAGGTTCCGCTCTCACCTCCTGCAAAGGCAGAGCTCGGCCAAATACACGTGTGCCAAGGTTGACTGCAGCTGTGAACAGACTCCTGGCTCAGAGCTGGGCAGAAAAGGTGCTCAGAATGATCTCAGTGAACTTTGATAGGAATAGGGACAGCACATTCAAAGGCTAAGTCTCTCACCCCAAATCCTCTAGCTCACAACCCTGGCTAAAATCTCCCAAGAGAGCCCTTGTAGTTAACAGTCAATGCTGAGCAGAGTCCCCACGGAAGGAGGCCTGCTTGGCCCTGCATTCACCCACCTGCAGTTTATTAAGTAACCCAAGAGCCGCAGCAGAGGCCTTAGAGCCACCTCACGGTACAAGCAAATGCACCCGAAAGGTTCCAAATACCATCTGGCCTTCAAACAACTTTTAAAAGTAAACAGGAGAATCTCAGTATTGCACAGAGCTGAGAGAGACACGGTTACCTTTTTCTTTTAAGTAAACAAATAATGCATAAGCCTGCCACTCGTTTCCATGGAATAAGACCACATAGAGAGGAGAACCCTGCAGCTTGAGACCCAATGGTGCTGAGCACTGTGCCTGCCCACAAAGGGGAGCCCCTCACTCTCCAGCGAGCAAAGGGGCCGGTGCGGAGCACAGCCTGCTAACTGGGAAGGCAGCTGACTCGTGGGGTGGCCACCAGCCAGCTGCTCCGGGGGCTCCCACATGTAAGAAGTGCATCCTTCTTCACCCCAGCTAGCGTCCCATGAGACTGGGGTGTTACTTTACTTCCCAAACCCTTTGACTAGGGCACAGTAAGCCTTAGTTTACAGAAAGTACAGGGAATTACATGAGTCAATGACCCAAAAGAGCCAGCAAATCCAGAATGGGGACGTTTCACAGAACCGCCAGCCTTGTGTCTTCAAAGTGTTAATGCCTTGGAAACAAAGCTGGGGGGACCGTCCCAGAATAGTCGCCCTCAAACAAAGGCATCTGCCCGCCAGGGGCACCTGGCGTGTCTGGAGACAGTTCTCCAGGACTGACACTGGGAGGGTGGGGCCGAGGGGCTGCTCAGCCCAGGTGTCCCCGGGTGTGAGGACAGCCATGCTGCTGGTGGGGGACTCGGGTCCAGAGTAAGCAAGACTGCAGGGGCAGGGAAGGAAAACCCAGCCTGAACAACCTAAAATTGAGTTCCAAAGGACAACTGGGAAGACCCGAGTGTGGACCAATGTTCTGTACTGATCTGATGTTGATGACATGAGGAAATGCTCGCCAGTTCTCTTAGAAGGGGAACATTACACAAGAACGCCCCCATTCTCTAGAGACGCATGATGATGTTTCACGGGTCGCCCGAGATAGACAGCATACAGACAAGACGGATGGACATGTACAAAAAGGCAAATGTGCCAGAATCAATAGTTGAAAATAAGTGATGGAGACAGAGGCCTTCACCAGAACTTTCATCTTTTCTCATTGGACTTGTTCCTGGCAACAGGTTAGTAAAGGTGGAAGGAGGCCCTTAGAGAACAGCCTTCTGACATTTTCACGAGTGTAGAAATTTCTGGTGTTCACATTCAGAGACTCTCCCTGCATGTCACCATGTGTGCATCTGAACGCCATGCAGGCTGTCTGTTGGGAGGCCTTGGAGGCCCTGCACTGCGCACATCCACCTGGTCCTCCAGACACCGGCAGTCCATAAACGGGATGTGGGGCACCCAGGTGAGAGAAGAAATACTACAGGGTTTAGGGGTGTGTGTGGAGAAAAGGACTGGAAAGGCCCCATGGAAAACGATCGTCACGTGCACTGCTCCCGATGGGCGGGAGCAGAGGCGCTGGCGGCCACGGCAGGGACACAGCAGCAACAAAAGGACAACTCAGGGTGACATGTTGTGCCAAAGTGAGAAGGTGTGGGGTCACCCAAGGCTGGGTGGATGGGGCAGCCCTGGGGGCCCACAGGCTGCAGGACTGGAGCAGCTCGGGTCGGGAGGCAAGCAGGCGCCTCAGCCTTTGGGACAAGCGTCCAGCAGTGACGTAATGATCGCCTGGCCTCGGTTCACAGGCTCACAGGCACGGCGACGGCCCCGGCCAAGCCACCCGCTCTACAACAGGCCAGCACGATGGCTGGGAGGGCGCCTGCCCCAGGCACCGCTTCTGCCTGCATTACAGCTGTGCATCCGCCCGGCCCGGCGCTGCCCCCCAGCTCCCCAAGGAGGCTCCGGGGCTCCCTTCCCCAACCCTGCAGTAAAGCACCTGACAGAGTCAGAGCGCTCCGGATGACGAGGCCCAGAGTCCACCCAGTGTGGGGTGCAGGCTGGCCCCAGGCAGGCCCAGGCCCGCTCCTCACTAGAGGGAGGGCTGCCCCCAGAGAGCCCCTTCCCCTGTAAGCAGCGCAAGCTACAGCCAGGCCTCCGACCCCGGGACACCAGTTAGGACACAACGGCTCTCCCGTCACATGCCACAGTGAAATCCTGTTCACATTCCCTCCACGTAATGTGTGCTCTAAAATGTTACCATCAGGGCAAGAAAATGTGCTGGGAGCCAAGTGGTTGTTATTTCTATGAATTCTGCAAACAAGACCTAGGGTGGCCCTCCCCAGGAGCAAGGCTCTTCCCCTTCACGGCCCTGGGACTGCTGTGCATCTGCAGGGGCCTCCAGCAGCCCCAGGCGCAGGGGGGAAATCGAGGGCAGGGAGGGGGCTTGCTCCCCCAACTGCTAGCTGGCTTACCGTGGGCCCAGGGTGGTGGGGCCAGGCCCCATGCTTCAGCTTCTAGGCCCTGCAGCAGGGATTCTCACTGCTGACTGCCAACAGGCAGGGAGGAAGACACCAAGGAGGGCTGGAGAGCAAGCAGCCATGCTCGTCATTCAGCAGCTGTCCCAACACGTGCAGAAAGGGCACAACTCCAGTGACGCAGGCAGAAAACCCAACAGAAACACACACATTACATTCACACAATATGGCTTCTCATCAGTAACTCAGACACGAGAGCCCTGGAGCCAGTCACCAGAGAGCTCCACTCTCAGCCTCACCTTAAAGGATTCAGGACCCTTCCCTGTACCCAGAAACAGGTGGCACCCCAGTGTCCTGATGCTCAGAGCAGCCCCGCGGATGCTGACAGGCCAGGGGCTTGCGGCCCACAGGAGGGCACAGGTGACCCGGGAGGGCTGGGAGGAGAGAGAGGGGCTGCGCACTTCCCTCCGCTTACAATCTATGAACAAACCCATCTATCTGCCTGTAAGCAATGGGCGCGCTGGGCCAAGGCCACCTGCAGGGACATCCGTGCACCTGCTCTGAGGCTCTATAGCAAACCCGGCCCAGCCCTGAGCAAGTCCACACACTGCCTGTGTGTCCCCTACTTTCTCTGAACATACAGCCAATGACTTTCACTAAAACATTTGCCCTTCACCCAACATTGTTTGACTCTGTGCACCCGTGTACTGATTTCAAACGTGTTTGGAGCGATGTTGCCCACTTAACAGTGTAGGACGGATGGACGTCTCCTAGGAGGGCACCGTGTTCCCACGTGGAGAACATGGGGAGACAGGCAGAGCCCGCACAGCAGCACAGCACACTAGCGTCCAGTCCTGTCCTCGCTGCCCCGAGCCTCTGGGCGCAGTGCCTCAGCAGCTGCGCAGGACGAGCCATGGAGCATGCGCAGAGCTGAACTGCACCCGCGGAACGGCACGCACGAGGAAGGCACACGCGGACCCCACCCAGGCCTGCAAGCAGGCCAGAAGAGGCTCTATTCCAAGCTTACAGAGGTGGCCTCTGGCAGGGCCCACCTAGGGTGCTGAGAGGCCAGGACCCGGGGCCAGGCAGCCACGGGACGGGACCCCAGGCAAGAGGTGGAGGCCGACCCCGGGCCGGTGCCTGTGCTCACAGCACACAGAGAAGACGCGGCGCCCGAGCAGCACTGGGGTCCTGAGGGAGGTCTCAAATAGGGCGCCGGGGTGTTCGCTGCGCACAGAGAGTTTTAAAGTGCAGGAAGGACCATTAGCCTTTCAGCCTGAGCAGGATGGACTAGAGGGAGGCAGGTACAGGTGTGGCCACGGCAGCAGCACGGCTGATACAAAGGGCGGCACAACACACATCAGGGCAGGGTGCACAGATGGAGAGGCTCCCAAACAGTCCTGCTTGCCTTCTGGCCCAGAGCATCAGTCCTTCATCTCCTGTTCCCCTGCCACCACCTGTCCCCTACGGCACCAGGCCACCAGTGCAGGGAGGGCTGGAGTCAGGTCCAGCCCATGTGGCCCACACTGAAGAGGGTCTGCACTCCACCACGCAGACAGAAAACCCCATGGCAGGTAGACAGGCCAAGGGAGAGCCGGGAAAGGAAAGGGCTTTTCTCCTTGAGAACAGAGGGTCCTGCATTTACATTTTGCTCCAGGCCTAAAGGGCCTGGCTACAAAGTGGATACCTGGTGGGGCGGACGGGAGGGACCAGGCATTGGAGCAGACAAACTGAAGGGACAGTGGTGTCCCCAAAGGGCGGCCGGTTGGGGAGGGCTTCCCTCTGCGCCTGGGAGGCTCCGTAGAGGCTCATCTGGGAAGCCGGCAGAATCTCCAGGCACGGGGGCGTCTGGCACCCCAGGGCTGGAGATTCAGGCCAGGGTGGGGGCTCAGAGCCCTGACCCACCCAGGGCCCTGGGCCAGAGCCGCACTGGGGACCAGGAGGGGTGGAGAGCCATCAGAGAGCAAAAGAGCCTGGAAAGATGACGACAGTCTGAGGAAAAATCAGCGCTTGGTGCAGACTCTCGGGGAGGCAGAGGACACTCTGCCAGTGTCTGCGTGGGTGTTGGGGCAAACCCAAACTGCAGGCAACCACCCTGCGGACCCTGACTCCCCTGGATGCTCAGACCACCCCTTACAGGGCTTCTCTGCAGAGCGGGTGCTCTGGGGTTTTGATTCTCTGTTCTCTGTGAACTGGAAACATCACACTCACGGGGCCGTCTCGAGAGTGCGTGGGGACCGTGTGTGATAACAACTGCCACCCCAGTCTCTAAAGAGAGAGGTGGGTTCGCAGGCTGGCACTAGTAGCCTGGCGTTGTGGTGGAGTGTCCCATGCGCCAGGTGCTAAGCAGCACCCCTGGTCCCCCCCACTAGATGCCAGCAGCACCCCCTCAGCTGTGACGACCAGATCTGTCTCCAGACATTGCCAGTGCCCCCAGGGGCACAGTCTCTCAGCTCCAAAAGGCAGCAGTCATGCCCGTCCTCCCGAACACACCAGCTCACTGCACTTTATTTTAGATTGTTTGTCATATGGAGTTTTAAAGTACTCCCTGTCTTAACTGTTGGGAACTTATTCTTGGAGCCAGAATTGCATGGCATGTATATATACTATGGTGCAGCTGTAATCCCACAGGGCTTAGATCGTGGGTTTGCTTTATTTTATTTTTTAATTTACACATGTAGCCAATGTCACTACAGTCCCAGAAGGTCCCAGATGTGACCGCCCCTGGGATCCAGGAGGGACCTCCAAGTGTGCCATTCAGGGTATGGAGACAGCAATTGCCAGCCTCAGGGCCCCACGCTCCTGAGTCACGAGGGGAGTCCGTGCCCCACGGCCTGCCTGCCCAGGGCTGCTGGGTCTTCCCGCAGGGGAGCTGAACTCGGAAACCTGTCCCTCACTAATTACAGGCCCAGTGCCATGAAAATCTGCAGCCCCTGCTCTTAGATCCCGAATAACTGAGCCGTTCTCATGACCTGTGGAACCTGTTCAAAGTCAGCAGGATTCTTGGTGCAAAGAGCAGAAGGGAGGCGTTCCTTCCCTCTGTAATCATGCCCCCTGCCTGTCCCCGTGTCCTTCCTGCTGTTCCATCTCCAGGAGGGAGATCAAGGCAGGGCCAGGGCACAACCTTGGACTCGGGCAGGTGGGGCAACACCACCAAGGAAGGGCTGCCCCGGGGAGGCGGGACCATGTCCCACTGCAAGCACCAATCCCCGACATGCTCACTGTCCCCTCACACTCACAAGATGCAAATCCAAAGGCAGGACCACACAGCATTATGCCCCAACCTCAAGGAGTCCCTGGGGCACCAAAGCCACTTCTCTAGCAGCGCCGCTCAGGCCCCAACCACAGGCCACCTGCTCCGGGGGAACCTGCTTATATGTGGGTCCCGAGTCACTCTGACATGCAGGATTTCCTTTGCTCACAGAAAGGGGGCCTCATGCCCATTCACTAATGGAGAAAAGCAGGGGCCACAGAACGCTGCCAGCTCGATGCCACCCAGACAGCATGCAGGTGGCCGTGCATGTTGGTCTGGCCTCCCCACCGCCATCTCCCCTCTGCCCCTTCAGCCTCTCCCAGGGCAGGCAGAAGGCAGTGGACTGCGGTTTCCAGCCTCTGTTGAATTCTGCAGGGGATGTGGGGATGTGCACAGGACCACTGCCTGGCCTCAGCACCACCTCTCCATCAGGCAAGTTCTTTACTCATCCTTAGAGTGCTCATCTACAGAAAAGGGAAAAACAGTGCCACCCATTCACAGGGCTAGGAGAAGGCTAAATGGATTAACATCTATGAATTCACAAAACGAATTAAAAGCACTTTGTGACCAGGGCCCAGCACACAGAGCTGGTGGTAAGTGGGAGCTGTCACACTGCCTGGCAGTAATGTCATGCCCCACACCTGTGCCCAGGGCCTCAGAGGATGTCTGCCTGGGCTGGCCCGCATCTGTGTGCAGGGACCCCCAGCCCAGAACTGCACCCCCAAATACCAGGAGCCAGACAGGTCCTGTCACTTGGCTACCAGTTGGGGAAGGGTGTGTGCTGCAGCTGTCTCCCCAGCTACCGAGGCACATCTCACTCCCAGCACGAGTCACACCAGCATCTACCCCAGTCAGGGCAGCAGACCATGCAACCCAGCGCAGGGCTTAGCCGGTGATCACAAAAGCGCACTGCTCCTGCAGACAAGAGGCTGGGTCCTACGGCATTGTACAGATCCTCCAGTGCCGGGCCGCCCTCACAGGGGGACAGTCGGGCCTTCTGAGCTCATGTTTTAAGAACTGGTCCTGCAGTCTCCCCAGACTAGAGAGGACATCTGCTTCCCCACCCCCAGGGCCACCCCAGGCTAGCACAGAGCTGCAGGAGCTACAGTCTGGGCCAAAGGCCGCCTGCCAGGGATTAAACGACAGCGAATGCTGGGGCCAAGATGCCAGGCCACATGGCAAGGGCGCCCCGGCTGTGACCCAGCCCAGGCAGGCCAGGGAGACACCGGGCCCGGGAGGGGCAGCCAAGGACCACAGTGCAGGGACAGCCTCACCACCCCCAGAGGAGGCCCTGTGATGGTCTCAGTGACGGATCACCCAGCTACTGGGGTCGACGGGGTCCCCAGAGAGCCAGCCCCACATCAGCTGACCAGCTGGCGCCCTTGGAGGGCCTCACGTGAGACTCCACCCCTCCATCCCTGGTCCCAGAAAGGCGGCTTTGGACAAGATGGCTTGAAAATGGCACCCAGAGCCTCTTAATATAACATGGATTCCCACTATAGAAACATGCATGCCTACAGATCACATGAGCACGTCTGGAAGTTTCTAGCGTCAGTTTCCAGAAGGCCCACAGGACGGACATGTCACCACTAGGTGACAAGGAAAGTCAACAGCCCGAGGTGTTAGGTAAGTCGGAGAAGCCCCCACGTACTTGGGCTTCCCCCATTCCAGAATCAAGGGATACCCAAAGCAGATGTTTTAAAGAGGAAGAGTAATTTTAAAAGGCTAGTCAATAGCCCACGGGAGGTCCAAAGGCTACTTTAAAACATCTTTTCAGAAGTCCAGGTCAAATGAGTACCAGAAAGAAAAACACAAACACAAAAATAGTAAGCACTCAGGAAGTAAAACAAAAGCTGACTATCTGGCACACAGTCAGAGGCTACCTGCAGGGAAAGAGGCATCTTTCCAGAAAACAACCTAAAAATAGCTCCGATGAGAGAAATCCTCCGTGTATGCCAGAGTTAGGTGCCAACAGGAACTTAATTAAACAGGCCTCCAAAGAACGTGCTTTCCCAAATAAAACAGGCAGACCTTTGGACACCAGGCAGAGGAGGGGTGGGACGACCCTGGCTGGACAGTGGGAATGGACCCTTGTCTGCAGGCCCAGGCCCGCCTAGGCCGGGTGGCTCAGGGAAGCGCTGGCCAGGTCCTCTGCCTCCTGCTCCTCACGGGCACCCCAAACCCGGGGCCCTGGAGATCACCTCCTGCCCACACCTGCACAAGACCCAGCGTGAAGCCTCCTCCTCCCTCTGCCTGCTCAGAACGAGTGAGCTGGCAGAGGAAGACATCTGCCCTTAGCTGCTCCCATCTCCACTGACACCCTCACTTCAAGGAGCTCAGCTGGTCTTTTTTTTTAACCATCTGCCAGCTGCAAATGTATTTGTAAAGTGCTTTGCTTTTCAGTGAAGGAGCCAGATTGTTTGCGTTCCTTTCACACATCATCTAGCCCTTTCATTTTCATTCCCCCTGCTTCTCAAACCTGTGTGTGTTCAAATCTGGGGACCAGGATCTTAGAGATGCTGTGTGGCTCCCCCACCTTCTCACTCATACTCCCTTCCTTTCTCCCCATCCTGGACTTTTCCTTCTTTTCTTCTCCAACTAGCATTAAAAAAAAAACAAATTGAGCTTATAGTAGGCCAGAGGCTCTCTGTGCAGCACCAAGAGCATCCTCTCCTGGGGAAAGCACTCGATATTAGGAATTATCTCCTGCATGCCAGCCTTCGGGGTGGAGAAAAGGAAGCGCATCACCTGCCCTAGAGACACATAACTTCCAGTCTTTGCCAGGCCCACACCTGTTCCTGTGTGTAAGATACACGCAGGCACCTGTGTGGGCAGGCACTGCGTCAGCCAGCACGCCCATTCTGACTGGATGCTTCACACCCTCAAACCAGGGCCCTCCTCCCCAGACTCAGACAGACTCAGAATATCCGTGGGCTCTTCCATGACAAGCAGTTATGAATGACTGCTGTCAGCCTGTGGCCAGCTCAGCAAAGACTGGCTGTCAGGGAGACGAGGTGGCACCAGAGTGGGATGGTGGGGTACCTTGCCAGCAGTGGGAGGGCTCACAGAGGGTCTGCACAGTGCTTCCAGGAAAGCCAGGATCTGGGAGCATGGGCACGTCCAAGGGAGACCATAGCCTGAGCTCTGGAGGCTTTCCGGGGGTGAGCAGTGCCAGGACCAGCATCTCCAGGGCTTCACATTCTCCTGTATCTTGAAGCTGCTGATGCTAAGTCCCCAAACTGCTGTCATGCACACACTTGAGAACACTTCTCGGGTCCTCAGAGCACTGGCAGAGCAGGTGAAGTCCAAGGACAGTTCACCAACAGCAGCTGCCCACGAGTCCAGCGTCCTGAGGATGCTCGTGAGAGTATACTGCCATGGAGACTGGGCATGCCGCGTGCACGCACAGGTGGAACAAGCTGTTTGGAAGCCTAGTAAGTTTATTCTTAGCATTCAGTCATTCATTTGGTGCACCAGAAGAGGGAGGAATTTGGACTCTAAAGTGCCATCAGCATTCATTGGCCAGGAGACCTGGGGAAAGCCTTGCAATCCACCCAACCTGCCACCTGACCTGGGTTAGGTGAGGGGCTAAGGGGGTGCTGTGCAGGGGACATTCCCTGTGAGGGACCAGCATCACCCCAGGATTTTTCTTTGAGTTGACAGCTAGCTCTCCTGTGACAAAAAGAATGATTTGGGTCTCAAAGTGTATAGTATACATATTTATCGTATTCTACCCAATCACTAAAAATAAATGTACAGGTGGAAACAACCCAAATGCCCATCAACTGATGAGTGCATCAACAAAACATGGTCTAGCCACACGATACTTTCCACACTGACACACGCCACAAAGGACGACCCACAAAACCATCTGAGCGAGAGGAGCTGGTCACAAAAGGCCACCGGCTGTATGATCCCATCCACCCGAAGCCCAGGAGAGGGAAATCTGTAGATGGAAAGAGGATTCATGGTTGCTCAGGGCTGGGGTGGGGGGTGGAGCGACAGTAAGGGGTGCAGGGTAGCTTGCTAAGGTCACAAACATGTTTTCTAATACTTCTTCCCAATACTGAAACTTTTTAAATTTCCAAAATTTAGGAGTTTCCTAGATTATGTTGCAATGCTGATGGTGCTGATGGCTGCACCTATCTGACTATACTAAACCCACTGAACTGTACCCTTATGTGACTGTCACAATCAGCCCCTTCCCTTGTGTCTGCTTTCCTAACACTGCCCACCCCGCACACACCACCACTGCCACTTCCCTTCAGTGGCACTGTCCATCCTGGCATACAGGGAACTCCTCTACCCTATCTGCACTCCCCTTACTCTTTCCACTCATTTATATTCTGCCTGCACTGCTTTCCTGCTATAACATCAGAGGGTAGACTATACGTGGCCAACAAAGCTTAGAATATTTACTGTCCACTCTTTTAAAGAAAAGATTTGCAGACTCCTGACTTAAATCAACTATTAAAATTAATTGGAGATAAGGAAACAGAAAAGGATGCCCACTCTCCCAACTTTTATTCAAAATAGTACTGGATGTCCTAGCCATGGCAATTAGACAACACAAAGAAATAAAAGGCACCCAGATTGGTAAGGAAAAAGTTAAACTGTCACTGTTTGCAAATGACATAATATTGTACATAAAAAACCCTAAACAATCCACTCCAAAACCACTAGAACTAATATCTGAACTTAACAAAGTTGCAGGTACAAAATTAATACACAGAAATCTGTTGCTTTCCTATACACTAACGATGAACTAGCAGAAAGAGAAATCAGGAAAACAATTCCATTCACAATTGCACCACAAAGAGTAAAATACCTAGGAATAAACCTAACCAAGGAAGTGAAAGACCTACACCCTGAAAACTATAAGACACTCTTGAGAGAAATTAAAGGGGACACTAATAAATGCAAATACATCCCATGCTCTTCGGTAGGAAGAATTAATATTGTCAAAATGGCCATCCTGCCTACAGCAATCTACAGATTCAATGCAATCCCTACCAAAATACCAACGGAATTCTTCAACGAACTAGAACAAATAGTTCTAAAAATCACATGGAACCACAGAAGACCCCGAATACCCAAAGAAATACTGAGACAGAAGAATAAAGGGGGGGAAATTAAGTTCCGCAACTTCAAGCCACAGTAATGAAGACAATTAGGTACTGGCACAAGAACAGACCCATAGACCAGTGGAACAGAATAGAGAGTTCCGATATTAACCCAAGCATATATGGTCAATTAATATATAATAAAGGAGCCATGGACATACAATGGGGAGATGACAGCCTCTTCAACAGCTGGTGGTGGCAAACTGGACAGCTACATGTAAGAGAATGAAACTGGATTACTGTCTAACTCCATATACAAAAGTAAACTCAAAATGGATCAAAGACCTGAATGTAAGTCATGAAACTATAAAACTCTTAGAAGAAAACATAGGCAAAACTCTCTTGAATATAAACATGAACAACTTCTTCATGAACATATCTCCACGGGCAAGGGAAACAAAAGCAAAAATGAACAAGTGGGACTATATCAAGCTGAAAAGCTTCTGTACAGCAAAAGACACCATCAGTAGAACAAAAAGGCATCCTACAGTATGGGAGAATATATTCATAAATGACATATCTGATAAGGGGTTGACAACCAAAATATACAAAGAGCTCACATGCCTCAACAAACAAAAAGCAAATAATCCAACTAAAAAATGGGCAGAGGATCTGGACAGACACTTCTCCAAAGAAGAAATTCAGATGGCCAACAGGCACATGAAAAGATGCTCCACATCCCTAATTATCAGAGAAATGCAAATTAAAACCACAATGAGATATCACCTCATACCAGTTAAGATGGCCACCATCCAAGACTAACAACAACAAATGCTGGCGAGGATGTGGAGAAAAGGGAACCCTCCTACACTGCTGGTGGGAATGTAAATTAGTTCAACCGTTGTGGAAAGCAGTATGAAGATTCCTCAAACAACTAAAAATAGAAATACCATTTGACCCAGGAATTCCACTCCTAGGAACTTACCCTAAGAAAACAGGATCACATATTCAAATAGACATATGCACCCCTATGTTTATCGCAGCACTACTTACAAGTAGCCAAGAAATGGAAGCAACCTAAGTGTCCCACAGTAGATGAATGGATAAAGAAGATGTGGTACATATACACAGTGGAATATTATTCAGCCATAAGAAAACAAATCCTACCATTTGCAACAACATGGATGGAGCTAGAGGGTATTATGCTCAGTGAAATAAGCCGGGTGGAGAAAGACAAGTATCAAATGATTTCATTCATCTGTGGAGTATAAGAACAAAACAAAAACTGAAGGATCAAAACAGCAGCAGACTCACAGAACCCAAGAATGGACTAACAGTTGCCAAAGGGAAAGGGACTTGGGAGGATGGGTGAGAGGGGAGGGATAAGGGGATTAAGGGGAATTATGATTAGTGCATATAATATAGGGGGGGCACGGGGAAGGAAGTAGAGCACAGGGAAGACAAGCAGTGACTCTATAGCATCTCACTACGCTGATGGACAGTGACTCTAATGGGGTATGTGGTGGGGACTTGACAATAGGGGGGAATGTAGTAGCCACAATGTTGCTCATGTGAAACCTGAGCGAATTAATTGGGAGTTATCTCCCCCAGAAGAATGTTTGCTTCCAGGTGGCAAAATATCACAATATTCTTTATATTTCCTCATTACCTATAGCATAGTGCTTTCCATACCATGTTAAATGGTTTATGAATCGAACACTCTAAGAAATGATTAATCTGAGCCTTGGCTTGTGTGGTACACCTATAAGTCCTCCCATCTCCTAGGTGTCAGGTCATTCGTAGAAAAGGGAGCGAGACACCAGGCACCTCATGAGTATTTTTTAAACAGTTGGCAGGTGATTTTAAGTGTACATAGTTCTGTGGAAATAAAACAAGGAAAATTTGCAGAGTTGCTCGACATGATCAGGTGCGATGGGAGTCTGGTAATTTACCCATATCTGTTACCAGCTGTTCACTCAGGTATCACACCATCCCACAGGAGAAAGAGGGAACATTCTGGGAGTTCACGACACATCAGCAACATATAAAAATAAGGTGCCAATGTGATTGTAACAGAGGGAAAGAAGATTTCATCATAGCTTTTGTAAAAGCTCACATACACAAAGTTACTCCACCCGATTACAGGACAGTTTAAAGCAAGGACAGCCACAATGTCCAAAAGCAGGGGGAGTTTCCTGTCCTTTTTAGTTCTGCCAACCTCCTTTATGAGAAGCACTGAACAGATTTGTTAAAGAAACATTATGCACCATCAAACAGCCACAGCCAACTTCACAGAGGCATCCACTAGGCCATTATGTGCAGAGAGCCTGAGCCCCGGCCTAGGTGACTCCTGGACACCCCCAAGACTACTGTCACTGTCAGCTTGACGCCCCTGCCCAGTGTCGTAAAGTGGTGTCACTTTTGGAGGATTCATGAAGGACAACAAGACCCGCTGGCAGCTCCAGATGAGTGGTTGACAGCAATGCAAACATAAAAGCTCTTTTCATTGGGCTTTTAATTTCAACTTTGTTTCTTTAATAAGACATCAAGTCGATATATCGCCAAGGTATATATTTGTAATAAGCTAGGAAGTCATTTGGTGGGGGAGTATAAAAAGTAGATAATACTAATATAAATAGTATAAGGCTTTTTTATTTTGCTAATAAATGTGTTTGGGGAAAAATGACCATCTTTGAGATGGTCACTTTTCTCCCAGAGGTATGACGTGGAAAGTCAAAGGGCTGAACACATCAGGTCTCCACCTGCTGGGTGGTGATGTAGCAGCTGCCACCTCTCCCAGAACCAGGTAACCCAGATTGCTCTTGGCCGGGCCCACCCCATGTTCTTCCTAAGACACCTGAGGCTTCTCAGTGTCACGCTGGGGTGTCTACTGTAAGCAGCATTTTCCATCCCAGAGGAAACACAACACTGCCAGTGAGGTCACAGAGTCTACCACAACACAAGCCTCTGCTAGCAGGACATGGAAGCATCTGCCTGATTGTAAGCCTCCAGAAGGTTCCAGCTGGGACACTCAGGTGTCTACTGGAGTCACACCTACATCCTCCCTTCAGTTTCAGCCCTGGGGAAGCTGGAGGCTGCAGGCATAGAACTGCCACTTTCCCTCAAAAGAAGCTTCTATTTTTCAGACTGAAAGAGCACTTTAAACATATTTTCAAATTTTTATTAAACAAAAAAAATATATTAGAATAAATGCCAGCTGCTACACAATGCCCAGAAAAGTGAGCACTTTCTCCCTCTCACTTGCAGCTTAAAGCAGCAGCTTGGAAAGCAGGAACCATTTTTATTCTATTCACGAATGTGAATAAATAACCAAATTGTAATGTTTTGCTTTTGCGATGGTGTCTCTCAGAAAGTCTCAAAAGTGCCATTGGCAACAGTGTCATGTGATGTCATTATGAGACACTGAAGAGGACCCAGGCACTGCATGTTTAACCATCCATTCCCTAGGCTGCCCAGGACAGGAGCGAGTTGGTTCTCAGCAGGCAAGCTTGTCTGAGACAGGGAAGCTCCAGGTGCAGCCATGGTGCGGGGAGCTGGTCCTCGGGCCTGGTCTTTCATATGGACGATGCACCAAACCTGGGGAGAGCACAAGCCCCAGGGGCAAAGGGCCAAACCCTGTCCGGTGGAGGTGTAGACGGGGGGCCCGTGGTGGACGTCTCGGCCCTGGGAGGACACCAGACCCTGCGGACAGAGGAGGCAGTGGAAACGGAGAAAACCATGGTGCAGACCAGTTTTTCTTTTCTGCTTCCAGATCTTATAGAAAAAAGAGCAGGGGCCTTCTCTCTCCCAAAAGTTCCCGCATCCCACAAGTGGGCATAAGGAAAGTGTTCACCTCAGAGCCATATATGGGGTTTCTTTGTTAGGAGAAAAGCTAAAAAGATAAATCTACAGTGACATCATGGGATTCTCTGTCCCAATCTACAACCCCACTCAAAATGTGAACTGTCTTTTGATTCATTTGAGGGCAGGGGAATATTTATTTGTTTTAGCAGTTGTTGGAAATGTTCAACACAAATGGGTTTCTAAATTAAATTTTGAGTAAGTGGCCCTTACATACTTTTGGCTTAACACACAACTTGAACTTGCATGGCATGGTCCAGCGCCTTGGTGAACACGCACGCTAATGCTCCCTCCTGGGGTTCATATCCTGGCTCCACCTCTTAGTGCTGTGTGACCACACATAAGCCCCTCAACCTCTCTGTGCCTCAGTGCCCTCTTCTGCAGGTGGGAGGTGATGGCAGGGCCATCTGCAGGGTTGCTGGGAGTTGACCCATGCGAACACTGAGGACGCCATAAGCAGTCAGTTATCACCTGTACCTCAGCAGGTAAAAGCTCAGGTCTCAGGGGTGGCATTCTATGGGAGGGCTACTGAAAGGCATGTTCCAGGATGCAGAGACTGGCCTGCCCTCTGAAGTTACAATCACTCTGGGAATGTAAAATACGGACGACAACCCTGGGCCCAGTGCACAAAATAGCCATCCTAGTGACTAACGGAAAAGTCCCGAGCAGGAAATGATGTGACATGTGCTCACAGCAGCCAAGGCGGGCCACCACTGGCTGAGCCCAGGACATGGCACGGCCTTAACTGAACCAGTGTGGACAAAGGCCAACAGCACAACGGGCCATGTCTACACGGTCTACACAGACAAGTGTCTTGGCTGCTTCCAGGAACACAAGGATGCCATTAATTAGGAGACACCGTTGCCCCATTTCTCCCACCAAGGTACAGAAACTTACCTATGAAATTAATCATCTAAAATCACAACGTGAAATCCCGGAGGAGTCTTGTTTGTCTAAAATTTATTAAGCTCCCCGCACTTCCTGTCCAGGAACACGGTCTTTCCTGCCTAGTGAAGTGAGGGGCAGCAGGCGTGTCCTCGGCTGCCCTGGCCGTGGCCCCAGCTGGGGCTTCTTGGCCACTGGGGGTCAGGGAAACCGGCCCCACCCTCCACTCCGAGAGGCATGAGATCCTCCATGA
The DNA here is from genome assembly GCA_029783875.1 of Phataginus tricuspis. NCBI lineage: Eukaryota > Metazoa > Chordata > Mammalia > Pholidota > Manidae > Phataginus > Phataginus tricuspis. The sequence goes on along the minus strand of JAQQAC010002629.1, from coordinate 25,196,754 downwards.
CGACCGCCCTTCTCAGCATGTACTGCAGGCAGGGTGATGTCCTCCGTTTCTGTCAAATTAATTTGCCTCTTCGGATTAAGGATTTGAACAAGATTTTTCATTTAAGTTCCCAAATAAAACAAACACAGCTGTCTTTCCTCTTCCTGAAGCTCTAACAGTCCAATCTTTTATTGTAAAAAAAAAAATGCACACACATTGAATTGTCTTACATGGATTTGACTCACATCGACCAGAAAGAACGCTTACCTAACAATATGGACCTTTCAAATCACCCTGGTCAACATTCAGAAAATAATCACCCCTCAACTTCCGACGGAAGGGGACTTTTTGCTGTCAGGAAAAGCATTCCAGGTGCAACCCAAACTCTCTGCCAATGGGTTATCTACTCTGACCACATTTATGACCCTGATGGGAGAACTCAGCCCCAAACAGAGGAAACAGAGGAAGCAGGGAAGCAGGTCCCCGCAGGGCGGTGCGGCTGCCAGGTGGGCACAGCTGTTGCTCTTCTTCTCTCCGTACCTCCCGAGGGGACACGAACGGAATGTGCACACAGTTTCTTACTCTCGGCTGTTGGATGAGGCCATTGTCTTCCCGGGGTCATCTCCTCGGCAAACCTCACGTGCTGGTTCTGGACAACCCTGTAACTGCCTCACTGGGCCTGGCAGATCCTTTCTGGGTCGTGCCACAGCTCCCCAGCTCACAGACCCCGACCGGAAACCCACACACCCTCCTAGGAAGGTGTCTTCGCCTGGGGCGGGAGGGATTCGGTGATTGCAAGGAGGTTGGGAGGTGCATGGAACCCAGGGGACATCTGCAAATGGCCTGGGAGGGAGAGGCCTGAGTGAGCTGTGGTTTAGAGACACAGGGCGAGGCCCAGGACCGGGTGGAGGCCAGCAACCTCCCAGGCTGCTGCCAGACATGCAGCACACCTGCTCTGCCCACCTTCAGCACAGGAAACACGGCCTCTTTGGGTTTCATTCTGCGAGGAAATGCCAGGCCTTTGTGTGGTAAATGTGTTTTTATGAACAGGGGTCTGAACCTGCTCAACTAAAGAGGGGGAGAGACAGGCTTCAACAGTGGTTGAACCACCCAGAGTCCCCAGCACTCCAGGGGACAGAGTGGAACTGGAGACCACTCTAAAGGGTGGGCATCCACCCGGACATTGCAGTGGGCTGGCCGAGGCAGGCCAGTGGTGCATGGAAGCCCAACAAGTGCCTGTAAAACATGGGGTGCCTCCAGAAGTTTCCAACATACACACGTCACGGGGAGACCCCGGCACCTGGCCAGAACCCAGCGCGCACCGTGTCCGTAACCCCAGTAAGGGCCACCTCTCCAGTCTGCACCCGAGGAAAACAGCTTTCAGCATGCTGAGGTGCCCCCCCCAGGCGGCGGGCGAGGAGCATCACATGACCACGTCCCAGAGGGAGCGCGGCCCCGAGGCACAACAAGCAACGGGTCTGGGCCCTTGGCTCCACCCCTGGGCAGCTGACTGAGCCTCTGTAGAGTGACCAGCCTGCTCCTGACCTGACAGCGCTGTCGTAAGGGTCAGACACTCCACGCAGAAATGTACTGCCGAGGTTTGATTTTGTTCTGAGGAGTGAACCGTACTTTCACAATCAGACAGCGAGTGGCAGGCAGACAGCAAGAGTGAATCTCCCGGTTCTTCTTCCGGAGAAGACTGGGCCACGGGGCGCGGGGTAGGGTCCCCGTGTCCGGGGCCTGGTCCCGCCACACACGGAAGGCACAGCCTCAAGGCCACGCCGCCTGTCCACGCCTGTGTCCTGGTGTGGCTCTTCCCGGACACGGGTAGCCAGCGAGGGGCCACCCCCTCGGTCTGCTGCACAGACTACGCGCTGGACAGCACTCTCCCGATTCCGCCATTAGCCACACCACGTGGCACGGAGAGGAGACACACAAGCCTGAAACTCAGTCAGTCAGCAGTGAACAAGATGCGCTCTTTGAGAATCGTGTGCCAGACACCACATATGGACACGCGTGTTCAGCCACAGGCGCCCACTGCAGGCTCTTGAGCCAGAGAGGAGGGCGATAGGAGCAGCTTCTAGTGAATGGGATCTGGTGAAAACATGGCGCACGACACGGACTGGAGGTGAGGGGGCTGCAGGCTGACTTCCAGGTTTCTTGTGCTGGGGTGTGTGTGTGCATGTGTGTATGGTGTGGGGGTGTGTGTGCATGCATGTGTGTGGCGTGTGTATTAGCATAGGCTGTCTATTGTGGGGGGTGCACGTGTGTGCATGTGTGGGTTGTGTGCATGTGTGTGGTGAGTAGGTGTGTGGGTGGGTGTGTGCATGTGGGGTGTCATGATTGGGTTGTGGGGTGTGTGTGTGGTGTGCGGGGGTGTCTGCATGAGGGGGTGTGGTGAGGGGTGTGTGTGTGTGTGTGTGTGTGTGTGTTTGTGTTTAGTAGTGAAATCCTTTCTTCACACACAGTCTGACAGCTAAAAGCAAAGTGGTATTCTGGATCAGATCCTGGAACAGAGAAAAGACATGAGTGGGAAAGCTGGTGATATCTGAACAAAGTCTATAATTTAGTTAATAGTCATGTACCCACGTGAATTTCTTAGCCGTGACACATGTACCATGGTAACATGAGGGGACTGGTGAAGGGCACACAGGAATTCTCTGTGCTGTTTTTTCAACTTTCCCATAAATCTAAAATTATTCCACAATAACAAGCTTTTGAAAACATTTGCCATGGAAGTGCAACACTGAAAACAGATGAGCTGACAGACCTGCCCTCCACTCTCCCCCTCACATCCTCTCCCTGGCCCACGTCCGGGGGGTCCCACTGAGCACAGTCTGAGCACAGCAGGCCAGCCCACCAGAAGGCACCTTGGCAATAAGGGACAGTGAGGAAGGTGGGGTTAGAGCTTTTCTGCCTGCAAAACCAGCTTCACAGTGAGCTGGCCACACCGTGGCACGATCCACCGGGAGCTGTCCCCTTCCCAGGAGCCTGTCATGGGCTCTGCCCCGAGGCCCATGAGACGGCACTGTCAGCTGGTGGACAGAAAGTCCCCTGAAGCAGAGGGGCCGGCTCATGGCATGTCTGCTGCAGAATTGCTCTGAGGCTGATGTAACTGGCTGGAATCAGGAAACAGGACAAGGATGGCCACCAACACTACTGGCCATATCAGGCAGCACGAGCTGGAGGCAGCGAAGCAGTACTGTGATCAGGAAGGGAGGAAAGTGGGCAGTGAGGGGTGGCGCAGAGGGGACCTGGCTGCAGAAGAGAGCACCCCACAGCCCAGTGGGCAAGGGCTGCCTGGCCAGGCTCTTCCGTAGCTCCCACCCCAGCCCCAGTGGTTGGCTGGGCCCCACGCAGGTGTGTCAGCCCCCGCCTCTGGAGGGGCCTGAGTGGGTCTGCTTCTCGCCGCCAAGGGCCTGGCCTCTGTGCCAGAGCGAGCCGGCCTCTTGCTTGCTGTTCTTTCTCAGCCAAGCTGCTTTTGGTCCCCCTGCACCCCTACAAGACAGCACGGTTCAGGACGAGGGCCCAGCTCTTAACTAAGAGCTCTCAGGGCCCTGGCTCCACAGCCAGGACCCCATGCAGGCCGTGGCTTCGAGGATTCTGCTTCTTCGTCTCCTTTGGACTTAGACTCGGCCTCACCAGCCCCAAGCTCTCTGGACTGCCTTTACACCATCCTCACCCCTCCAGAGCCAGAGGACGGGGAGGGCTGACTGGTGACGGGGAGCCGACCCTAACTTGATTGTGTCCATTTCCACGAGCCACACAGCACGTGTTTCCCTACTAGAGACGCGGCTCAGCACATGCCTCTCAGCTGCCAAGGCAAGCGGCCGGCTCCCCGGAGACCCAAAGGGCATGAATCCAAGGTATTTACAGATTCTCAGTCTGGTTAAACACACACACAGATTAAATCATCTGAAAGAAAAAGCACATTTCTTTCTTCCAAAACCCCTCCACACACAATTCCAAAACTTTATGCCCAGAAGGATGTCCAGAACTACCTTCTCAGGAGATTTCCATGAAGTCATCACTTAATTAGTTTATTAATTCAGTGAATACATACATATTCATTTTACTATAACACAATGTTTGCTCATTAAAGTTCATTAAACATTCTGTGCTGCCAGAGACACCTATGAAATCTAAAAAGCAGGTTCCAGAACAACACAACACACCAACAGAAATGTTAATTAGATCTGGTGAATAGCACAAGAAATTTAAAACGTGAATTCCAAGGAAGGGAAGGAAGAGGAATCTGATGAGAAGTAAGCTGACAGCTGTGCAGTCAGCCATCCTCTCCCACAGTGGACTCTCAGTTCTGAAAAACACCATATCTGAGTTCAAAGATCTTGGGTCAAAAAGTTGACATAATAATACACTGCAATGTTGGGAATAATCCATGAGTGATCTACTGAGAGAATGTACATTATTCAGAATAGTGTGTCTAGAGCATCTGCTCCAGGAGATGCCGTGGGGTCCTGCTGAGCCGACCATTCCTCCCACGTGTTCAGTGTGCACCAGGCCAGCAGGAGACACTACACCCTCACTGAGCCCTTCCAACTGGGACACAGAACACACATCAAGGGCTGTAAAAACTACAGCAATGAAGAGGATAAACATGGGACCCGTATGTTCCTGAAGAAGTTATAGAGTCTGACTGCAAAGCATGAAGCACCCAGGCAGGCTTGCAGAGCGGTGCCGCATCACCCTGCTCCACCCAGAGGGCTAGATGTGCAATATCACAGGGCAGACCTGGCTCACACAGGGAAGGCAGAGTGGTTTGCTTTTAGGATGCTTGTTTTGCTTATACCTTAACTCAGAAGCACACTTGAGCAATTAGGAGAAAAGATTTAGGTCGTTTGGTCCTCCGTCTGTCTGATTAGTTAGATGCTTTGGGAGACAGAAAGACAAGGGACTCCTGGTCCCTAGAAACTTCCCATTTAGTAATGAAATCCTATGTCAAGGGAGAGTATGGATTAAGCAAATATGCTAGGCTTTGATATTTCTCACATCTAAAATCTGCTGGAGGATCAAGTGGAAGGGGGTCCTGTCACTGTCCTGTGGAGTACCCCTACCCTGGGCTACTTGGAGGTCTTTAGATTCCCTTACAGGGGCAGGCTCTCAGAGTGGCCCGGACATCTAGGCGTCTCCCCCCACCCCGCCCCACACACCATGGGACCCCTGCTCTTCCTCTAGACCACTGACTCGCCTTGTGGGAATCATGTACCCCCTTGAGAATCTGACAGCCATGCTCCCCAGGAAAGCAACAGCTCCCTGAGGTGGTCATAACACTGACTTTACATACAGTCCCAAGGGTCATTCAAGCCACCTTCCAAATCCATTCATGGGAGCCACAGGTCCCAAGATAAGAAATCCCTGCCCCAAACTATTTCATGTTCAGCTAATTCATGCTGGGGTGTGGCCCACGTGGATACATTCATTGATTCCACCACAAGTGTCTTTTCTAGAAATGAGGGCCCCTTCGATGTATCAACCTCAGGCTAGAATTTAATCTTTCTGCTTAATAATCCTGCACCTCCTGCTTTTACATATGAGAAGAATAGCCCCCCTTGTTCTGACCCTAGGGTTGGGTGTGCCTTTAAGGAAAAGATGTCTCTGAGATCATCTCACCATACTGACCAATTGGTCCCCACATGAGTGACCTTTCCCTGTGAACAGAGATTAATGTCTCAGATTTTGGAGCACTAAAAGGAACTGCGCACAGGTCACAAGGCAGGAACCTGAGCCAGGAACCTGATCACCCAACTCCAGTGGAGGGCTCTCTCCACCACACGGGGTCTGGTCCTCATCTGCCTCCTCTCACACCCACGACCTCAGGGGAGGGCGCCATGCCTCCTCTGGAATGCAGTCTCCCACATGGTCTCCTTGCTCACGACAAACCATCCTCAACCACCAGCTGCTAAATACACATCACCTCTGCCAAAGGCCATTCAACGATGTCCCGCCACCTACAAAGTAAGGTTCGCAGCTGAGCCTGACTTCCTCCTACAGAACAGCCTCCTTCGTGCTCCTGTGCCCCGTTAGCCCTTGATCCAGACTCTGGACAGCTACTGGTCTAAAAGCATGACATGCCTTTGCCACGCTACTGGCCCTACTCGGAATACCTCTTCCATTGCTATTCATCCATCTTCTTCCAAAGCACCTCCATCCAGCCGTCGCTGAAATGACCTTTCGATTAATTGACTTCTTCCTTTGCTTTTTTATATATTTCATGAGCCTCTGTAATTACCACTTCACTCAAGCATTACAAAATAATCATGATGCCATCTGTTTTTACCCACTAGGTTGTATACTGGCTGTCACTCTTTGGATTCTCAACAGTTAGCACTGTGACAAGTGAAGGCACCCAGGCGATGCAAGTTGACTAAGCGGATTTCTCCTGCTTGTTGACCAAAAGCAAAAGGACACAGGCCCCAAGTCAAGACAGGGGGTCTCTCACGGATATAAGCGCAGAGTCCCGTGGATCACGTGGATCGTGTCTGCTTGCTCTCTGGTTTGATCCAATCCGTGATCCAGATAAATGAGGCATTACCATAAAATAGTCAAAGGACTCCCAAGAAAAAGAAATCAGTGCTTATCCAATAAACAATTAAAATGTGAAACTAAAATGCATGATAAAAAATCTTATGTACAGGCATTGCCAGCTTAAAGTTGATAAAAAATGAATTAGCCCCTACTTCAGATTGTTTTTCTATTGAACTTCTAGGTCATGCTGTTCAAAATTAGTCATTTTGGTGGTAAGTTCACTCTACCTAGAAAAATGCCAAATAGAGGCAACTTAAAATATGCCCTTCTGCTGATTCTAGAAGCCCTTAAAAATAAGGTTTCTGCTCAAATCTCACTTTTAAGCCAAAACAATAACATAAGATTTCAGATTTGCCGCTCACTGAGCACGCTCACAGGACCAGCCTTGTGAAGGGCTGCTGGAGTTCACCCTTCTTTCCTCTCAGTAAACGCTCATCGAGTAAATGGACAAACAGATGTACAAGCCACCTGCCAAGTCACGATGCTTCCTGGTTAAACAGACAAGCCAAGATATGTGTATTTACTTTCAACGATTCCTAACTTTACAGCATTACTTGTCAATAAGCTAGCCTTTATTATTTCCATGACACAGGATGAACTACAGATCCCTCAGAGATTCATCAAGATGAAGCTATGCAAACATTGGAACCCCAAAGGAGAGAAAGGGGAAACAATAAAATGTGAGCACCAGGTAGGGCAGTCGGGGAGCTCCACAGCCTCTGACAG